>JABXJD010000971.1:0-128627 GCA_013375575.1 Percina caprodes
GTGATGATCTGGGGCTTCAGTATAAGGCTGGAATTGGGCAGACTTGTCTTTGTGAAGGACGAATGAATCAAGCATTGTACAAGGTTATCCTGGAAGAAAACCTGATTCCCTCTGCTCTGACAATGTTCCCCAACTCTGCGGATTGGTTTCTCCAGCAGGACAACGCTCCATGTCACAGAGCCAGGTCAATCAAGGTGTGGATGGAGGACCACTAGATCAAGACCCTGTCATGGCCAGCCCAATCTCCAGACCTGAACCCCATTGAAAACCTCTGGAATTTGATCAAGAGGAAGATGGATGGTCACAAGCCATCCAATAAAGCTGAGCTGCTTGAAAGTTTGTGCCAGGAGTGGCATAACATCACCCAACAGCAATGTGAAAGACTGGTGGAGAGCATGCCAAGACGCATGAAAGCCGAGAGACTGGTGGAGAGCATGCCAAGACGCATGAAAGCCGAGAGACTGGTGAAGAACATGCCAAGACACATGAAAGCTGAAAGACTGGTGGAGAGCATGCCAAGACACATGAAAGCTGAAAGACTGGTGGAGAGCATGCCAAGACGCATGAAAGCTGAAAGACTGGTGGAGAGCATGCCAAGACACATGTAAGCTGAAAGACTGGTGGAGAGCATGCCAAGACGCATGAAAGCCGAGAGACTGGTGAAGAACATGCCAAGACACATGAAAGCTGAAAGACTGGTGGAGAGCATGCCAAGACACATGAAAGCTGAAAGACTGGTGGAGAGCATGCCAAGACGCATGAAAGCTGAAAGACTGGTGGAGAGCATGCCAAGACACATGTAAGCTGAAAGACTGGTGGAGAGCATGCCAAGACGCATGAAAGCCGAGACTGGTGAAGAACATGCCAAGACACATGAAAGCTGAAAGACTGGTGGAGAGCATGCCAAGACACATGAAAGCTGAAAGACTGGTGGAGAGCATGCCAAGACACATGAAAGCTGAAAGACTGGTGGAGAGCATGCCAAGACACATGAAAGCTGAAAGACTGGTGGAGAGCATGCCAAGACGCATGAAAGCTGGAATTAAAAATCAAGGTTATTCCACCACGTATTGATTTCTGAACTCTTCCTAAGTTAAAATATTAGTATTGTGTTGTTTAAGAATGAATGTGAACTTGTTTTTTAGCATTTTTTTAGGTCTGAAAACAATACATCTTTTTTGTTATTTTGATGAGTTGTCATTTTCTTAAAATAAATAATCTGAATAACAACATTGTTATTTGGAATTTAGAAGAAATGTCAAAACATTTGTAGAATAAAACAAACGTGTTTATTGTAATCAAACACATGTCTATAAATAGTAAAACCAGAATAATGATAATAATGCAGTGGTCTCTTAATTTTGTCCAGAGCTGTATATATAGACGGTCTGTGGCTCTGCCGCACCAACGCGACGCCTGACCTCCAACAAAAAAAAGGCCGTCGGACTGATCATTCAGCTCCCGTCGGTCCAAAAGGGCCTCGGACCACACCGGAGCGACTTGAGCGTAGGATCTACGCATGCGCGAGACATAATCCGTCTCCATAACAGCAGGCGGCGCTAATCTGTGTTGTCTCCCAAAAAAGTAAAACTGGAAATTACAAACGTGGGTCTGGCTTCTCCCGAATTTCAAAGCCGACCATCATGGCGGCTCGTTCAGAATAGGATCTCCTATTTCACGGAAATCATTCACCGAAACGTGTTTCTGAAAACATTGTAAGCGAGAAACAGGCCGTACAATGCTGAATCTGTTTATTGATCGACAAAAGGTCAGTTTGAAAGATTTTCGTCAGATTTTGAGAGGCGTTCGTCTTGTCAGATTGGTCATTGAGTCCGACTGCCCATTGGCCGATTCAACACGTCAAATCGGCCCGAATTAAAGCCGACGGCTCCTCCGACTGACGGCGGCACGGAACACACCGAACAGACTCGAGTCAGCGTCCTCGCCAGACTGTCTGACGGCCGATAATCGGGTTGGTGTGTCAGCGTGTCTGTAGGTCTATTTACTGTTTATATATGCAAGACCTTAGTGGGTTTTAGAGCTGCAGCAACGGTAATTGACTCGTGGTCTCAGGGGAAGCTGGGTGAGAGTTAACTGATTGGTATGGGTGGATACAGGCCTGTTTAATTAAAACAGGCGCTGGTAGTGTAACTTAAAGTGTGCTGTGTACTGCATTCAGTTAAGTGGGCTTGGATACCCTTTGCAAAGTTTGGCGTGTGTATTTGATTGTTGAATGTGGTTGTGGTTGAGTGTGGTTACCTGCGCTACTTAGAGGGCTGATTAGCCGGAGGACAGACTTGTTTCTCTGTGCTGCCCATGAAGAAACTGTTGTTGCCTTATGAATTATGCATTGTTAAATAAAGAGCCTGTATTTATCTACGTTAGTGTTGGGTGTTAGTTCTCAGGTCTGACTCCTGGCCATACCGGCCAATCAAAGATGGCGGCACCATAGTGTTTCCACCCTCCAGTGGCTAAATTCTTGCATAACTTACATTTTTTTTTACAATATTAAACTGGATATTTTGGGGATTTTTAACCATTTGTCAAATAAAATGAACAACCTGAATGTGCCATCTCGTATGTGAATAGTTAGAAAAGTGGGAGTGTATGCATTTCATTGAAATATTGAATTATACAAATGTATGAACAAAAGTGGAATATTTTAAGGTTTTATGTCTATTTGATTGTCTATTGCCTGTGGACGGTTGGTGTATCCGGGGCAGCTCGGTGTACTCGTTAACATGTAACTGTTGCAAATAAATCTGCATAGAGTGAACTTCAGCAACCTCTGGTGTCTTCATGGAGTCCTCGTCTGACAATTTCTTCTCTACCGAGGCCGCTGTAGGGCTCACGCAGTCAATAAGTAAAGAACTTCACTTTTCATTCAACAGATAAGTTGAGTTAACTAAGTAAAGAGTGAAATGGCAACCATGAAACCACAACACACTTTTATCACCATACTATACTTTTTTTTATTTTTTTTGGGAAATTTTGTTAAGTGCGCTGATGTGCTGCTATAGCAACATGCTCCGGCACAATGACTATTCTTAGGCATACTTAATAATTTTTGTGCCACAAGTGAGTTTTTACAGCTTTATATCAATCGTAATTTTCTATCTCAGCTTTGTCTCAAAGAGAAACTCCTCCGCTCAGTGACAGCATACACCTTGCTAGGCTAACTTCCCTACGTTAGCTCCCTAACTTCATCATTGTTCAGCTAAAGATAGATTTTAGCCTCTCTGACACAGAGGAGAAAGTCTCGCCTCAGAGACTGCTGGGCCTAAATTGGGCTTAAACATTATACACTAAATTATTGAGTGAATACTGTTAAACTTAATATATGTGTGGGACCTGAAAGACAAAAAAATCATAGCATAATGTGTTGAAAAAAGTGATAAAAAATCATAGTATATCGAAAAAAGTCATAGTAAATAGAATGGCAAAAAAATTATAAAAATGACATATAGTGTGTTGATAAAGTCCATAAAAAATAAATGGTATAGTATTTCAAAATAAAATTATAGAAAGTCATAGTATGTGGAAACAATTTATAAAAAAGTCACGGTATAATGTGTAATATATATATAAAATATCATAGTAAGTCAAAAAGTCATAGTATAGTATGTCAAAAATGATATTTTCTGTGAATTAGGATGTCACCCAGGTCTTGGTTGCAGCTGTCGCTGTGGTCCTGCTGCACTACACCCTGCTACTTCTTGTCGTGTCCTGCTGTGTCCTGCTGTGTCCTGCTGAACCCTGCTGTGTCCTGCTGTGTCCTGCTGTGTCCTGCTGAACCCTGCTGTGTCCTGCTGTGTCCTGCTGTGTCCTGCTGAACCCTGCTGTGTCCTGCTGTGTCCTGCTGTGTCCTGCTGAACCCTGTTGTGTCCTGCTGAACTCTGCTGCGTCCAGCTATGCCCTGCTGTGCCACGCTACATACTGTAACACCCTGCAGGGCCCTACTATGACATGAACTACTACTACCATTTTTAGTCACTGTTCCATTTTCTTTGTTGTGACTGTTTTTGCCACTGTTCATCACATCCACAACCGGCCCGTCAGACACCCCCTACCAAGAGAGGTTGCTCCCACTGCGCATGGTCGCCCTGTCGCACCATGCTTGCTCTGGGGGGAAATACTAGAATTGTTGGGACTTTATAAATTATAGAGTGTTTCTTTAATGTTTAATCTCTTATACTGCACTGTAACTTTTGAACCTGTGTTTTATCTGTTTTTATTTTGAAATGTTTCTTCTGTTTTTTATGGGTTTTATTTTCTTTTAACTGTTTTTATTTTTTTAACTGATTTTGTGTAAAGCACTTTGAATTGCCCTGTTGCTGAAATGTGCTCTACAAATAAAGCTGCCTTGCCTTGCCTTGCCTTGTGGTCTAGACCTGCTCTATCTGTAAAGTGTCAGGAGATAACTGTTATGATTTGATACTATAAATAAAATTGAATTAACAGCTTGTATATTGATAAACACTTTTACATAGAAATGTATTCCTTAATTTTGAAATTGTAACTGGAAGAATGGTTGAGTTGATGCCATTAATGCCGACCTGTGACGCCGTTGGCACGGAAACACTGTGACACCAACCGTAAGGAAAAGAGTTGAGTGTTCACAGCATGGCGACTTCTGCCTCTATAAAAAGACATAGTATAGTAGGTCAAAAAATTAACAAAAACACGTAGTATAGTATGTCATAAAATTAATAAAAAAGACATAGTATATATGTCATAAAGTGATAAAAAAGTTATAAAAAGACATAGTATAGTATGTTAAAAATTGATAAAAAAGACATAGTTTAGTACGTCATACAACTGATAAAAAAGACATAGTATAGTATGTAAAAAAAGTAATAAAAAGACAGTATAGTATGTCATAAAATTGATGAAAAAGACATGGTATAGTATGTCATAAAATTGATAAAAATGACATAGTATAGTATGTCATAAAGTGATAAAAACGACATAGTATAGTATGTCATACAATTGATAAAAAAGACATTGTATAGTATGTCATAAAATTGATGAAAAAGACATAGTATAGTATGTCAAAAAAGTGATAAAAAGACATAGTATAACATGTCATGAACTTGATAAAAAGACATAGTATATTATGTTGTAAAATTGATAAAAAAGACAGTATAGTATTATAAAAAATTTATAAAAAGGCATAGTATAGTATGTCATATAATTGATAAAAAAGACATAGTATGGCATGTCATGAACTTGATAAAAAGACATAGTAGAGTATGTTGTAAAATTGATAAAAAGACATAGTATAGTATGTCATGAATTTGATAAAAACACATAGTATAGCATGTCATAAAATTGATAAAAAGACATAGTATAGTATGTCACAAAATTGATAAAAAGACATAGTATAGTATGTAAAAAATTGATAAAAATGACATAGTATAGTAAGGTATAAAGTGATAAAAAGTCATAGTAAAGTATGTCAAAAAGTGATGAAAAGAAATAGTATAGTATGTCATGAAATTGATAAAAAGACATTATATAGTATGTCATAAAATTGATAAAAAGACATAGTATAGTAAGTCATAAAGTGATAAAAAGACATAGTATAGTATGTCATAAAGAGAAAAAAGTCATAGTGTAGTATGTCATAAAAGTGATAAAAAGACATTGTATAGTATGTCATAAAATTGATAAACATGCCATAGTATAGTAAGTCATAAAGTGATAAAAAAGACATAGTATAGTATGTCATGAAATTGATAAAAAAGACATAGTATAGTATGTTGTAAAATTGATAAAAATGACATAGTATAGTATGTCATGAAATTGATAAAAAAGACATAGTATAGTATGTCAAAAAAAGTGATAAAAAGACATTGTATTGCATGTCATGAACTTCATAAAAAGACATAGTATAGTATGTTGTAAAATTGATAAAAAAGACATAGTAGAGTATGTCATAAAGTGATAAAAAAGACATAGTATAGTATGTCATAAAGAGATAAAAAAGTCATAGTGTAGTATGTCAAAAAAGTGATAAAAAGACATAGTATAGTATGTCATAAAATTGATAAAAAAGACATTGTATAGTATGTCATAAAATTGATAAACATGCCATAGTATAGTAAGTCATAAAGTGATAAAAAAGACATAGTAGAGAATGTCATGAAATTGATAAAGAGACATAGTATAGCATGTCATAAAATTGATAAAAAAGACATAGTATAGTATGTCACAAAATTGATAAAAAAGACATAGTATAGTATGTCAAAAAATTGATAAAAATGACATAGTATAGTAAGGTATAAAGTGATAAAAAGTCATAGTAAAGTATGTCAAAAAAGTGATAAAAAGACATAGTATAGTATGTCATAAAATTGATAAAAAAGACAGTATATAGTATGTCATAAAATTGATAAAAAAGACATAGTATAGTAAGTCATAAAGTTATAAAAAAGACATAGTATAGTATGTCAAAAAAAGTGATAAAAAGACATAGTATAGCATGTCATGAATTTCATAAAAAGACATAGTATAGTATGGCATGAAGTGATAAAAAAGTCATAGTGTAGTATGTCAAAAAAGTGATAAAAAGACATAGTATAGTATGTCATAAAATTGATATAAAAGACATTGTATATTATGTCATGAATTGATAAACATGACATAGTATAGTAAGTCATAAAGTGATAAAAAGACATAGTATAGTATGTCATGAAATTGATAAAAAGACATAGTATAGTATGTTGTAAAATGATAAAAAGACATAGTAGAGTATGTCATGAAATTGATAAAGAGACATAGTATAGTATGTCTTAAAATTGATAAAAAAGACATAGTATAGTATGTCAAAAAAATGATAAAAAGACATAGTATAGTATGTCAAAAAAAATGATAAAAAGACATAGTATAGTATGTCAAAAAAAGTGATACAAAGACATAGTATTGCATGTCATGAACTTCATAAAAAGACATAGTATAGTATGTTGTAAAATTGATAAAAAAGACATAGTAGAGTATGTTGTAAAATTGATAAAAAAGACATAGTATAGTATGTCATAAAGAGATAAAAAAGTCATAGTGTAGTATGTCAAAAAAGTGATAAAAAGATATAGTATAGTATGTCATAAAATTGATAAAAAAGACATTGTATAGTATGTCATGAAATTGATAAACATGACATAGTATAGTAAGTCATAAAGTGATAAAAAAGATATAGTATAGTATGTCATGAAATTGATAAAAAGACAAAGTATAGTATGTTGTAAAATTGATAAAAAGACATAGTATAGTAAGGTATAAAGTGATAAAAAAGTCATAGTAAAGTATGTCAAAAAAGTGATAAAAAGACATAGTATAGTATGTCATAAAATTGATAAAAAAGACATTGTATAGTATGTCATAAAATTGATAAACATGACATAGTATAGTAAGTCATAAAGTGATAAAAAAGACATAGTATAGTATGTCATGAAATTGATAAAAAGACATAGTATAGTATGTTGTAAAATTGATAAAAAGACATAGTATAGTAAGTATAAAGTGATAAAAAAGTCATAGTAAAGTATGTCAAAAAGTGATAAAAAGACATAGTATAGTATGTCATAAAATTGATAAAAAGACATTGTATAGTATGTCATAAAATTGATAAACATGACATAGTATAGTAAGTCATAAAGTGATAAAAAAGACATAGTAGAGTATGTCATGAAATTGATAAAAAAGACATAGTATAGTATGTCAAAAAAAGTGATAAAAAGACATAGAATTGCATGTCATGAACTTCATAAAAAGACATAGTATAGTAGGTTGTAAAATTGATAAAAAGACATAGTATAGTATGTCATGAAATTGATAAAGAGACATAGTATAGCATGTCATAAAATTGATAAAAAGACATAGTATAGTATGTCACAAAATTGATAAAAAGACATAGTATAGTATGTCAAAAATTGATAAAAATGACATAGTATAGTAAGGTATAAAGTGATAAAAAGTCATAGTATAGTATGTCAAAAAGTGATAAAAAGACATAGTATAGTATGTCATAAAATTGATAAAAAGACATTAGTATAGTATGTCATAAAATTGATAAAAAGACATAGTATAGTAAGTCAGAAAGTGATAAAAAGACATAGTATAGTATGTCATGAAATTGATAAAAAGACATAGTATAGTATGTTGTAAAATTGATAAAAAGACATAGTATAGTAAGGTATAAAGTGATAAAAAGTCATAGTATAGTATGTCAAAAAAGTGATAAAAAGACATAGTATAGTATGTCATAAAATTGATAAAAAGACATAGTATAGTATGTCATAAAATTGATAAACATGACATAGTATAGTAAGTCATAAAGTGATAAAAAGACATAGTATAGTATGTCATGAAATTGATAAAAAGACATAGTATAGTAAGGTATAAAGTGATAAAAGACATAGTATAGTATGTCAAAAAGTGATAAAAGACATAGTATAGTATGTCATAAAATTGATAAAAAGACATATATAGTATGTCATAAAATTGATAAAAAGACATAGTATAGTAAGTCATAAAGTGATAAAAAGACATAGTATAGTATGTCAAAAAAGTGATAAAAAGACATAGTATTGCATGTCATGAACATAAAAAGACATAGTATAGTATGTTGTAAAATTGATAAAAAGACATAGTATAGTATGTCATGAAATTGATAAAGAGACATAGTATAGTATGTCATAAAATTGATAAAAAGACATAGTATAGTATGTCACAAAATTGATAAAAAGACATAGTATAGTATGTCAAAAATTGATAAAAATGACATAGTATAGTAAGGTATAAAGTGATAAAAAGACATAGTATAGTATGTCAAAAAAGTGATAAAAAGACATAGTATAGTATGTCATAAAATTGATAAAAAGACATATATAGTATGTCATAAAATTGATAAAAAGACATAGTATAGTAAGTCATAAAGTGATAAAAAGACATAGTATAGTATGTCAAAAAAGTGATAAAAGACATAGTATAGCATGTCAAGATTTTCATAAAAGACATAGTATAGTATGTCATAAAATTGATAAAAAGACATAGTATAGTATGTCATAAAGTGATAAAAAGACATAGTATAGTATGTCAAAAGTGATAAAAAGACATAGTATAGTATGTCATAAAATTGATAAAAAGACATAGTATAGTATGTCATAAAATTGATAAACATGACATAGTATAGTAAGTCATAAAGTGATAAAAAGACATAGTATAGTATGTCATGAAATTGATAAAAAGACATAGTATAGTATGTTGTAAAATTGATAAAAAGACATAGTATAGTATGTCATGAAATTGATAAAGAGACATAGTATAGTATGTTGTAAAATTGATAAAAAGACATAGTATAGTATGTCATGAAATTGATAAAAAGACATAGTATAGTATGTCATAAAGTGATAAAAAGACATAGTATAGTATGTCAAAAAAGTGATAAAAGACATAGTATAGTATGTCAATTTTGATAAAAAGACATAGTATAGTATGTTGTAAAATTGATAAAAAAGACATAGTATAGTATGTCATAAAGAGATAAAAAACATAGTATAGTATGTCAAAAGTGATAAAAAGACATAGTATAGTATGTCATAAAATTGATAAAAAGACATAGTATAGTATGTCATAAAATTGATAAACATGACATAGTATAGTAAGTCATAAAGTGATAAAAAGACATAGTATAGTATGTCATGAAATTGATAAAAAGACATAGTATAGTATGTTGTAAAAAATTGATAAAAAGACATAGTATAGTATGTCATGAAATTGATAAAAAGACATAGTATAGTATGTCATAAAATTGATAAAAAGACATAGTATAGTATGTCATGAAATTGATAAAAAGACATAGTATAGTATGTTGTAAAATTGATAAAAAGACATAGTATAGTATGTCAAAAAGTGATAAAAAGACATAGTATAGTATGTCATAAATTGATAAAAAGACATAGTATAGTATGTCATAAAATTGATAAAAAGACATAGTATAGTAAGTCATAAAGTGATAAAAAGACATAGTATAGTATGTCAAAAAAGTGATAAAAAGACATAGTATAGTATGTCATAAATTTCATAAAAAGACATAGTATAGTATGTCATAAAATTGATAAAAATGACATAGTATAGTATGTCATAAAGTGATAAAAAGACATAGTATAGTATGTCAAAAAAGTGATAAAAAGACATAGTATAGTATGTCATGAAATTGATAAAAAGACATAGTATAGTATGTTGTAAAATTGATAAAAAGACATAGTATAGTATGTCATAAAATTGATAAAAAGACATAGTATAGTATGTCATAAAATTGATAAAAATGACATAGTATAGTATGTCATAAAGTGATAAAAGACATAGTATAGTATGTCATGAAATTGATAAAAAGACATAGTATAGTATGTTGTAAAATTGATAAAAAGACATAGTATAGTATGTCATAAAGAGATAAAAAGACATAGTATAGTATGTCAAAAAGTGATAAAAAGACATAGTATAGTATGTCATAAAATTGATAAAAAGACATATATAGTATGTCATAAAATTGATAAAAAGACATAGTATAGTAAGTCATAAAGTGATAAAAAGACATAGTATAGTATGTCAAAAAAGTGATAAAAAGACATAGTATAGTATGTCAAGAATTTCATAAAAGACATAGTATAGTATGTCATAAAATTGATAAAAAGACATAGTATAGTATGTCATAAAGTGATAAAAAGACATAGTATAGTATGTCAAAAAGTGATAAAAAGACATAGTATAGTATGTCATAAAATTGATAAAAAGACATAGTATAGTATGTCATAAAATTGATAAACATGACATAGTATAGTAAGTCATAAAGTGATAAAAAGACATAGTATAGTATGTCATGAAATTGATAAAAAGACATAGTATAGTATGTTGTAAAATTGATAAAAAGACATAGTATAGTATGTCATGAAATTGATAAAAGAGACATAGTATAGTATGTCATAAAATTGATAAAAAGACATAGTATAGTATGTCAAAAAATGATAAAAAGACATAGTATAGTATGTCAAAAAATGATAAAAGACATAGTATAGTATGTCAAAAAAGTGATAAAAAGACATAGTATAGTATGTCATGAACTTGATAAAAAGACATAGTATAGTATGTTGTAAAATTGATAAAAAGACATAGTATAGTAAGTATAAAATTGATAAAAAGACATAGTATAGTATGTCATAAAATTGATAAAAAGACATAGTATAGTAAGTCATAAAGTGATAAAAAGACATAGTATAGTATGTCATGAAATTGATAAAAAAGACATAGTATAGTATGTTGTAAAATTGATAAAAAAGACATAGTATAGTATGTCATAAAGAGATAAAAAAGTCATAGTGTAGTATGTCAAAAAAGTGATAAAAAGACATAGTATAGTATGTCATAAAATTGATAAAAAAGACATTGTATAGTATGTCATAAAATTGATAAACATGACATAGTATAGTAAGTCATAAAGTGATAAAAAGACATAGTATAGTATGTCATGAAATTGATAAAAAGACATAGTATAGTATGTTGTAAAATTGATAAAAATGACATAGTATAGTATGTCATGAAATTGATAAAAAGACATAGTATAGTATGTCAAAAAGTGATAAAAAGACATAGTATAGCATGTCATGAACTTCATAAAAGACATAGTATAGTATGTTGTAAAATTGATAAAAAGACATAGTATAGTATGTCATGAAATTGATAAAAGACATAGTATAGTATGTCATAAAATTGATAAAAAGACATAGTATAGTATGTCATACAAATTGATAAAAAGACATAGTATAGTATGTCAAAAAATTGATAAAAATGACATAGTATAGTATGTCATAAAGTGATAAAAAGACATAGTATAGCATGTCATGAATTTGATAAAAAGACATAGTATAGTATGTCATGAAATTGATAAAAAGACATAGTATAGTATGTTAAAAATTGATAAAAAGACATAGTATAGTATGTCATGAAATTGATAAAAAGACATAGTATAGTATGTCATAAAATTGATAAAAAGACATAGTATAGTATGTCATAAAATTGATAAAAAGACATAGTATAGTATGTCAAAAAATTGATAAAAATGACATAGTATAGTATGTATAAAGTGATAAAAGACATAGTATAGTATGTCAAAAGTGATAAAAAGACATAGTATAGTATGTCATAAAATTGATAAAAAGACATATATAGTATGTCATAAAATTGATAAAAAGACATAGTATAGTAAGTCATAAAGTGATAAAAAAGACATAGTATAGTATGTCAAAAAAAGTGATAAAAAGACATAGTATAGCATGTCAAGAATTTCATTAAAAGACCTAGTATAGTATGTCATAAAATTGATAAAAAAGACATAGTATAGTATGCCATAAAGTGATAAAAAAGACATAGTATAGTATGTCAAAAAAGGTGATAAAAAGACAGAGTATAGCATGTCATGAATTTCATAAAAAGACAAAGTATAGTATGTCATAAAAGTGATAAAAATGACATAGTATAGTAAGTCATAAAGTGATAAAAAAGACATAGTATAGTATGTCATGAAAATTGATAAAAATGACATAGTATAGTATGTTGTAAAATTGATAAAAAGACATAGTATAGTATGTCATAAAGAGATAAAAAAGTCATAGTATAGTATGTCAAAAAAGTGATAAAAAGACATAGTATAGTATGTCATAAAATTGATAAAAAAGACATAGTATAGTATGTCATAAAATTGATAAACATGCCATAGTATAGTAAGTCATAAAGTGATAAAAAAGACATAGTATAGTATGTCATGAAATTGATAAAAAGACATAGTATAGTATAATGTAAAATTGATAAAAAGACATAGTATAGTATGTCATGAAATTGATAAAAAGACATAGTATAGTATGTCATAAAATTGATAAAAAGACATAGTATAGTATGTCATAAAATGATAAAAAGACATAGTATAGTATGTCAAAAAATGATAAAAAGACATAGTATAGTATGTCAAAAAAGTGATAAAAAGACATAGTATAGTATGTCATGAACTTGATAAAAAGACATAGTATAGTATGTCATAAAATTGATAAAAAGACATAGTATAGTATGTTAAAATTGATAAAAAGACATAGTATAGTATGTCATAAAAGATAAAAAGACATAGTATAGTATGTCAAAAAGTGATAAAAGACATAGTATAGTATGTCATAAAATTGATAAAAAGACATAGTATAGTATGTCATAAAATTGATAAACATGACATAGTATAGTAAGTCATAAAGTGATAAAGACATAGTATAGTATGTCATGAAATTGATAAAAAGACATAGTATAGTATGTTGTAAAATTGATAAAAAGACATAGTATAGTATGTATAAAGTGATAAAAAGTCATAGTATAGTATGTCAAAAAAGTGATAAAAAGACATAGTATAGTATGTCATAAAATTGATAAAAAGACATAGTATAGTATGTCATAAAATTGATAAAAAGACATAGTATAGTATGTCATGAAATTGATAAAAAGACATAGTATAGTATGTCATAAAATTGATAAAAAGACATAGTATAGTATGTCACAAAATTGATAAAAAGACATAGTATAGTATGTCAAAAAATTGATAAAAATGACATAGTATAGTATGTATAAAGTGATAAAAGACATAGTATAGTATGTCAAAAAAGTGATAAAAAGACATAGTATAGTATGTCATAAAATTGATAAAAAGACATAGTATAGTATGTCATAAAATTGATAAAAAGACATAGTATAGTAAGTCATAAAGTGATAAAAAGACATAGTATAGTATGTCAAAAAAGTGATAAAAAGACATAGTATAGCATGTCAAAAATTTCATAAAAAGACATAGTATAGTATGTCATAAAATTGATAAAAAGACATAGTATAGTATGTCATAAAGTGATAAAAAGACATAGTATAGTATGTCAAAAAGTGATAAAAAGACATAGTATAGTATGTCATGAATTTGATAAAAAGACATAGTATAGTATGTCATAAAATTGATAAAAATGACATAGTATAGTAAGTCATAAAGTGATAAAAAGACATAGTATAGTATGTCATGAAAATTGATAAAAAGACATAGTATAGTATGTTGTAAAATTGATAAAAAGACATAGTATAGTATGTCATAAAGAGATAAAAGTCATAGTATAGTATGTCAAAAAAGTGATAAAAAGACATAGTATAGTATGTCATAAAATTGATAAAAAGACATAGTATAGTATGTCATAAAATTGATAAAAATGACATAGTATAGTAAGTCATAAAGTGATAAAAAGACATAGTATAGTATGTCATGAAATTGATAAAAAGACATAGTATAGTATAATGTAAAATTGATAAAAAGACATAGTATAGTATGTCATGAAATTGATAAAAAGACATAGTATAGTATGTCATAAAATTGATAAAAAGACATAGTATAGTATGTCATAAAATGATAAAAAGACATAGTATAGTATGTCAAAAAATGATAAAAAGACATAGTATAGTATGTCAAAAAAGTGATAAAAAGACATAGTATAGTATGTCATAAAATTGATAAAAAGACATAGTATAGTATGTCATAAAATTGATAAAAAGACATAGTATAGTATGTCATAAAATTGATAAAAAGACATAGTATAGTATGTCATAAAGAGATAAAAAGACATAGTATAGTATGTCAAAAAAGTGATAAAAAGACATAGTATAGTATGTCATAAAATTGATAAAAAGACATAGTATAGTATGTCATAAAATTGATAAACATGACATAGTATAGTAAGTCATAAAGTGATAAAAAGACATAGTATAGTATGTCATGAAATTGATAAAAAGACATAGTATAGTATGTCATAAAATTGATAAAAAGACATAGTATAGTAAGTCATAAAGTGATAAAAAGACATAGTATAGTATGTCAAAAAGTGATAAAAAGACATAGTATAGTATGTCATAAAATTGATAAAAAAGACATAGTATAGTATGTCATAAAATTGATAAAAATGACATAGTATAGTAAGTCATAAAGTGATAAAAAGACATAGTATAGTATGTCATGAAATTGATAAAAAGACATAGTATAGTATGTCATAAAATTGATAAAAAGACATAGTATAGTATGTCATAAAGATAAAAAGACATAGTATAGTATGTCAAAAAGTGATAAAAAGACATAGTATAGTATGTCATAAAATTGATAAAAAGACATAGTATAGTATGTCATAAAATTGATAAAAATGACATAGTATAGTAAGTATAAAGTGATAAAAAGACATAGTATAGTATGTCAAAAAAGTGATAAAAAGACATAGTATAGTATGTCATAAATTTCATAAAAAGACATAGTATAGTATGTCATAAAATTGATAAACATGACATAGTATAGTAAGTCATAAAGTGATAAAAAGACATAGTATAGTATGTCAAAAAAGTGATAAAAAGACATAGTATAGTATGTCATGAAATTGATAAAAAGACATAGTATAGTATGTCATAAAATTGATAAAAAGACATAGTATAGTAAGTCATAAAATTGATAAAAAGACATAGTATAGTATGTCATAAAATTGATAAAAATGACATAGTATAGTAAGTCATAAAGTGATAAAAAGACATAGTATAGTATGTCATGAAATTGATAAAAAGACATAGTATAGTATGTTGTAAAATTGATAAAAAAGACCTAGTATAGTAAGTCATAAAGTGATAAAAAAGACATAGTATAGTATGTCAAAAAAGTGATAAAAAGACATAGTATAGTATGTCATAAAATTGATAAAAAGACATAGTATAGTATGTCATAAAATTGATAAAAAGACATAGTATAGTATGTCATAAAGTGATAAAAAGACATAGTATAGTATGTCATGAAATTGATAAAAAGACATAGTATAGTATGTTGTAAAATTGATAAAAAGACATAGTATAGTATGTCATAAAATTGATAAAAAGACATAGTATAGTATGTCATAAAATTGATAAAAATGACATAGTATAGTAAGTCATAAAGTGATAAAAAGACATAGTATAGTATGTCATGAAATTGATAAAAAGACATAGTATAGTATGTTGTAAAATTGATAAAAAGACATAGTATAGTATGTCATAAAGAGATAAAAGACATAGTATAGTATGTCAAAAAGTGATAAAAAGACATAGTATAGTATGTCATAAAATTGATAAAAAGACATAGTATAGTATGTCATAAAATTGATAAACATGACATAGTATAGTAAGTCATAAAGTGATAAAAAGACATAGTATAGTATGTCATGAAATTGATAAAAAGACATAGTATAGTATGTTGTAAAATTGATAAAAAAGACATAGTATAGTATGTCATGAAATTGATAAAAAGACATAGTATAGTATGTCAAAAAAGTGATAAAAAGACATAGTATAGTATGTCATGAAATTCATAAAAAGACATAGTATAGTATGTCATAAAATTGATAAAAAGACATAGTATAGTATGTCATGAAATTGATAAAAAGACATAGTATAGTATGTCATAAAATTGATAAAAAGACATAGTATAGTATGTCATAAAATTGATAAAAAGACATAGTATAGTATGTCAAAAATTGATAAAAAGACATAGTATAGTATGTATAAAGTGATAAAAAGTCATAGTATAGTATGTCAAAAAGTGATAAAAAGACATAGTATAGTATGTCATAAAATTGATAAAAAGACATAGTATAGTATGTCATAAAATTGATAAAAATGACATAGTATAGTAAGTCATAAAGTGATAAAAAGACATAGTATAGTATGTCAAAAAAGTGATAAAAAGACATAGTATAGCATGTCATGAATTTCATAAAAAGACATAGTATAGTATGTCATAAAATTGATAAAAATGACATAGTATAGTATGTCATAAAGTGATAAAAAAGACATAGTATAGTATGTCAAAAAAGTGATAAAAAGACATAGTATAGTATGTCATGAAATTGATAAAAAGACATAGTATAGTATGTCATAAAATTGATAAAAAGACATAGTATAGTATGTCATAAAATTGATAAAAAGACATAGTATAGTATGTCATAAAATTGATAAAAAGACATAGTATAGTATGTCATAAAGTGATAAAAAGACATAGTATAGTATGTCATGAAATTGATAAAAAGACATAGTATAGTATGTCATAAAATTGATAAAAAGACATAGTATAGTATGTCATAAAGTGATAAAAAGACATAGTATAGTATGTCAAAAAAGTGATAAAAAGACATAGTATAGTATGTCATAAAATTGATAAAAAGACATAGTATAGTATGTCATAAAATTGATAAAAAGACATAGTATAGTATGTCATAAAGTGATAAAAAGACATAGTATAGTATGTCATGAAATTGATAAAAAGACATAGTATAGTATGTCATAAAATTGATAAAAAGACATAGTATAGTATGTCATAAAATTGATAAAAAGACATAGTATAGTATGTCATAAAATTGATAAAAATGACATAGTATAGTAAGTCATAAAGTGATAAAAAAGACATAGTAGAGTATGTCATGAAATTGATAAAAAAGACATAGTATAGTATGTTGTAAAATTGATAAAAAGACATAGTATAGTATGTCATGAAGAGATAAAAAAGTCATAGTGTAGTATGTCAAAAAAGTGATAAAAAGACATAGTATAGTATGTCATAAAATTGATAAAAAGACATAGTATAGTATGTCATAAAATTGATAAACATGACATAGTATAGTAAGTCATAAAGTGATAAAAAGACATAGTATAGTATGTCATGAAATTGATAAAAAGACATAGTATAGTATGTTGTAAAATTGATAAAAAGACATAGTATAGTATGTCATAAATTGATAAAAAGACATAGTATAGTATGTCAAAAAAGTGATAAAAGACATAGTATAGTATGTCATGAAATTCATAAAAAGACATAGTATAGTATGTTGTAAAATTGATAAAAAGACATAGTATAGTATGTCATGAAATTGATAAAAGACATAGTATAGTATGTCATAAAATTGATAAAAAGACATAGTATAGTATGTCATAAAATTGATAAAAAGACATAGTATAGTATGTCAAAAAATTGATAAAAAGACATAGTATAGTATGTATAAAGTGATAAAAAGTCATAGTATAGTATGTCAAAAAAGTGATAAAAGACATAGTATAGTATGTCATAAAATTGATAAAAAGACATAGTATAGTATGTCATAAAATTGATAAAAAGACATAGTATAGTATGTCATAAAGTGATAAAAAGACATAGTATAGTATGTCAAAAAATTGATAAAAAGACATAGTATAGTATGTCATGAATTTGATAAAAAGACATAGTATAGTATGTCATAAAATTGATAAAAAGACATAGTATAGTATGTCATAAAGTAAAAAGACATAGTATAGTATGTCATAAAATTGATAAAAAGACATAGTATAGTATGTCATAAAGTGATAAAAAGACATAGTATAGTATGTCATAAAATGATAAAAAGACATAGTATAGTATGTCATAAAATTGATAAAAAGACATAGTATAGTATGTCATAAAATTGATAAAAAGACATAGTATAGTATGTCAAAAGTGATAAAAAAACATAGTATAGTATGTTGTAAAATTGATAAAAAGACATAGTATAGTATGTCATAAAATTGATAAAAAGACATAGTATAGTATGTCATAAAGTGATAAAAAGACATAGTATAGTATGTCAAAAAATTGATAAAAAGACATAGTATAGTATGTCATAAATTTGATAAAAAGACATAGTATAGTATGTCATAAAATTGATAAAAAAGACATAGTATAGTATGTCATAAAGTGATAAAAAGACATAGTATAGTATGTCATAAAATTGATAAAAAGACATAGTATAGTATGTCATAAAGTGATAAAAAGACATAGTATAGTATGTGTAAAAGTGATAAAAAGACATAGTATAGTATGTCATAAAATTGATAAAAAGACATAGTATAGTATGTCATAAAATTGATAAAAAGACATAGTATAGTAAGTCATAAAGTGATAAAAAGACATAGTATAGTATGTCATGAAATTGATAAAAAGACATAGTATAGTATGTCATAAAATTGATAAAAAGACATAGTATAGTATGTCATAAAGTGATAAAAAGACATAGTATAGTATGTCAAAAGTGATAAAAAGACATAGTATAGTATGTCATAAAATTGATAAAAAGACATAGTATAGTATGTCATAAAATTGATAAAAATGACATAGTATAGTAAGTCATAAAGTGATAAAAAGACATAGTATAGTATGTCATGAAATTGATAAAAAGACATAGTATAGTATGTTGTAAAATTGATAAAAAGACATAGTATAGTATGTCATAAAGAGATAAAAAGACATAGTATAGTATGTCATAAAATTGATAAAAAGACATAGTATAGTATGTCATAAAATTGATAAAAAGACATAGTATAGTATGTCATAAAGTGATAAAAAGACATAGTATAGTATGTCATAAAATTGATAAAAAGACATAGTATAGTATGTCAAAAAAGTGATAAAAAGACATAGTCATGAAATTGATAAAAAGACATAGTATAGTATGTTGTAAAATTGATAAAAAGACATAGTATAGTATGTCATAAAGAGATAAAAAGACATAGTATAGTATGTCAAAAAAGTGATAAAAAGACATAGTATAGTATGTCATAAAATTGATAAAAAGACATAGTATAGTATGTCATAAAATTGATAAAAATGACATAGTATAGTAAGTCATAAAGTGATAAAAAAGACATAGTATAGTATGTCATGAAATTGATAACAAAGACATAGTATAGTATGTTGTAAAATTGATAAAAAGACATAGTATAGTATGTCATGAAATTGATAAAAAGACATAGTATAGTATGTCAAAAAAGTGATAAAAAGACATAGTATAGTATGTCATGAAATTGATAAAAAGACATAGTATAGTATGTCATAAAATTGATAAAAAGACATAGTATAGTATGTCAAAAATTGATAAAAAGACATAGTATAGTATGTCATAAAGTGATAAAAAGACATAGTATAGTATGTCAAAAAGTGATAAAAAGACATAGTATAGTATGTCATAAAATTGATAAAAAGACATAGTATAGTATGTCATAAAATTGATAAAAAGACATAGTATAGTATGTCATAAAATTGATAAAAAGACATAGTATAGTATGTCATAAAGTGATAAAAAGACATAGTATAGTATGTCATGAAATTGATAAAAAGACATAGTATAGTATGTCATAAAATTGATAAAAAGACATAGTATAGTATGTCATAAAATTGATAAAAAGACATAGTATAGTATGTCATGAAATTGATAAAAAGACATAGTATAGTATGTCATAAAATTGATAAAAAGACATAGTATAGTATGTCATAAAATTGATAAAAAGACATAGTATAGTATGTCAAAAATTGATAAAAAGACATAGTATAGTATGTCATAAAGTGATAAAAAGACATAGTATAGTATGTCAAAAAAGTGATAAAAAGACATAGTATAGTATGTCATAAAATTGATAAAAAGACATAGTATAGTATGTCATAAAATTGATAAAAAGACATAGTATAGTATGTCATAAAGTGATAAAAAGACATAGTATAGTATGTCAAAAAAGTGATAAAAAGACATAGTATAGTATGTCATGAATTTGATAAAAGACATAGTATAGTATGTCATAAAATTGATAAAAAGACATAGTATAGTATGTCATAAAGTGATAAAAAGACATAGTATAGTATGTCATAAAATTGATAAAAAGACATAGTATAGTATGTCATAAAGTGATAAAAAGACATAGTATAGTATGTCATAAAATGATAAAAAGACATAGTATAGTATGTCATAAAAGTGATAAAAAGACATAGTATAGTATGTCATAAAATTGATAAAAAGACATAGTATAGTATGTCATAAAATTGATAAAAAGACATAGTATAGTATGTCATAAAGTGATAAAAAAGACATAGTATAGTATGTCATGAAATTGATAAAAAAAGTATAGTATGTCATAAAATTGATAAAAAGACATAGTATAGTATGTCAAAAAAGTGATAAAAAGACATAGTATAGTATGTCATGAAATTGATAAAAAGACATAGTATAGTATGTCATAAAATTGATAAAAATGACATAGTATAGTAAGTCATAAAGTGATAAAAAGACATAGTATAGTATGTCATGAAATTGATAAAAAGACATAGTATAGTATGTTGTAAAATTGATAAAAAGACATAGTATAGTATGTCATAAAGTGATAAAAAGACATAGTATAGTATGTCAAAAGTGATAAAAGACATAGTATAGTATGTCATAAAATTGATAAAAAGACATAGTATAGTATGTCATAAAATTGATAAAATGACATAGTATAGTAAGTCATAAAGTGATAAAAAGACATAGTATAGTATGTCATGAAATTGATAAAAAGACATAGTATAGTATGTCATAAAATTGATAAAAAGACATAGTATAGTATGTCATAAAATTGATAAAAAGACATAGTATAGTATGTCATAAAATTGATAAAAAGACATAGTATAGTATGTCAAAAAATTGATAAAAAGACATAGTATAGTATGTCATAAATTTGATAAAAAGACATAGTATAGTATGTCATAAAATTGATAAAAATGACATAGTATAGTATGTCATAAAGTGATAAAAGACATAGTATAGTATGTCAAAAAAAGTGATAAAAAGACATAGTATAGTATGTCATGAATTTGATAAAAAGACATAGTATAGTATGTCATAAAATTGATAAAAAGACATAGTATAGTATGTCATAAAGTGATAAAAAGACATAGTATAGTATGTCATGAAATTGATAAAAAGACATAGTATAGTATGTCATAAAATTGATAAAAAGACATAGTATAGTATGTCATAAAATTGATAAAAAGACATAGTATAGTATGTCATAAAATTGATAAAAAGACATAGTATAGTATGTCATAAAGTGATAAAAAGACATAGTATAGTATGTCAAAAAAGTGATAAAAAGACATAGTATAGTATGTCATAAATTTCATAAAAAGACATAGTATAGTATGTCATAAAATTGATAAAAATGACATAGTATAGTAAGTCATAAAGTGATAAAAAGACATAGTATAGTATGTCAAAAAAGTGATAAAAAGACATAGTATAGTATGTCATGAATTTGATAAAAAGACATAGTATAGTATGTCATAAAAGTGATAAAAATGACATAGTATAGTATGTCATAAAGTGATAAAAAGACATAGTATAGTATGTCATGAAATTGATAAAAAGACATAGTATAGTATGTCATAAAATTGATAAAAAGACATAGTATAGTAAGTCATAAAGTGATAAAAAGACATAGTATAGTATGTCATGAAATTGATAAAAAGACATAGTATAGTATGTTGTAAAATTGATAAAAAGACATAGTATAGTATGTCATAAAGATAAAAAGACATAGTATAGTATGTCAAAAAGTGATAAAAAGACATAGTATAGTATGTCATAAAATTGATAAAAAGACATAGTATAGTATGTCATAAAATTGATAAAAATGACATAGTATAGTAAGTCATAAAGTGATAAAAAGACATAGTATAGTATGTCAAAAAAGTGATAAAAAGACATAGTATAGTATGTCATAAATTTGATAAAAAGACATAGTATAGTATGTCATAAAATTGATAAAATGACATAGTATAGTAAGTCATAAAGTGATAAAAGACATAGTATAGTATGTCAAAAAGTGATAAAAAGACATAGTATAGTATGTCATGAATTTCATAAAAAGACAGTATAGTATGTCATAAAATTGATAAAAGACATAGTATAGTATGTCATAAAGTGATAAAAAGACATAGTATAGTATGTCATGAAATTGATAAAAAGACATAGTATAGTATGTTGTAAAATTGATAAAAAGACATAGTATAGTATGTCATAAAATTGATAAAAAGACATAGTATAGTATGTCATAAAATTGATAAAAAGACATAGTATAGTATGTCATAAAATTGATAAAAAGACATAGTATAGTATGTCATAAAGTGATAAAAAGACATAGTATAGTATGTCAAAAAAGTGATAAAAAGACATAGTATAGTATGTCATAAATTTGATAAAAAGACATAGTATAGTATGTCATAAAATTGATAAAAATGACATAGTATAGTAAGTCATAAAGTGATAAAAAGACATAGTATAGTATGTCAAAAAAGTGATAAAAAGACATAGTATAGTATGTCATGAATTTGATAAAAGACATAGTATAGTATGTCATAAAAGTGATAAAAATGACATAGTATAGTAAGTCATAAAGTGATAAAAAGACATAGTATAGTATGTCATGAAATTGATAAAAAGACATAGTATAGTATGTCATAAAATTGATAAAAAGACATAGTATAGTAATGTCATAAAGTGATAAAAAGACATAGTATAGTATGTCAAAAAGTGATAAAAAGACATAGTATAGTATGTCATAAAATTGATAAAAAGACATAGTATAGTATGTCATAAAATTGATAAAAATGACATAGTATAGTATGTCATAAAATTGATAAAAAGACATAGTATAGTATGTCATAAAATTGATAAAAAGACATAGTATAGTATGTCATAAAATTGATAAAAAGACATAGTATAGTATGTCAAAAATGATAAAAAGACATAGTATAGTATGTCAAAAAATGATAAAAAGACATAGTATAGTATGTCATAAAATTGATAAAAAAGACATAGTATAGTATGTCATAAAGATAAAAAAGACATAGTATAGTATGTCAAAAAAGTGATAAAAGACATAGTATAGTATGTCATAAAATTGATAAAAAGACATAGTATAGTATGTCATAAAATTGATAAAAATGACATAGTATAGTATGTCATAAAGTGATAAAAAGACATAGTATAGTATGTCATGAAATTGATAAAAAGACATAGTATAGTATGTCATAAAATTGATAAAAAGACATAGTATAGTATGTCATAAAATTGATAAAAAGACATAGTATAGTATGTCATAAAGTGATAAAAAAGACATAGTATAGTATGTCAAAAAAGTGATAAAAAGACATAGTATAGTATGTCATAAATTTGATAAAAGACATAGTATAGTATGTCATAAAATTGATAAAAATGACATAGTATAGTAAGTCATAAAGTGATAAAAAGACATAGTATAGTATGTCAAAAAAGTGATAAAAAGACATAGTATAGTATGTCATGAAATTCATAAAAGACATAGTATAGTATGTCATAAAATTGATAAAAAGACATAGTATAGTAAGTCATAAAGTGATAAAAAGACATAGTATAGTATGTCATAAATTGATAAAAAGACATAGTATAGTATGTCATGAAATTGATAAAAAGACATAGTATAGTATGTCATAAAAGTGATAAAAAGACATAGTATAGTATGTCATGAAATTGATAAAAAGACATAGTATAGTATGTTGTAAAATTGATAAAAAGACATAGTATAGTATGTCATGAAATTGATAAAAAGACATAGTATAGTATGTCATAAAATTGATAAAAATGACATAGTATAGTAAGTCATAAAGTGATAAAAGACATAGTATAGTATGTCATGAAATTGATAAAAAGACATAGTATAGTATGTTGTAAAATTGATAAAAAGACATAGTATAGTATGTCATAAAGATAAAAAGACATAGTATAGTATGTCAAAAAGTGATAAAAAGACATAGTATAGTATGTCATAAAATTGATAAAAAGACATAGTATAGTATGTCATAAAATTGATAAAATGACATAGTATAGTAAGTATAAAGTGATAAAAAGACATAGTATAGTATGTCAAAAAAGTGATAAAAAGACATAGTATAGTATGTCATAAATTTCATAAAAAGACATAGTATAGTATGTCATAAAATTGATAAAAAGACATAGTATAGTAAGTCATAAAGTGATAAAAAGACATAGTATAGTATGTCAAAAAAGTGATAAAAAGACATAGTATAGTATGTCATGAATTTGAAAAAGACATAGTATAGTATGTCATAAAAGTGATAAAAATGACATAGTATAGTAAGTCATAAAGTGATAAAAAGACATAGTATAGTATGTCATGAAATTGATAAAAAGACATAGTATAGTATGTTGTAAAATTGATAAAAAGACATAGTATAGTATGTATAAAGTGATAAAAAGACATAGTATAGTATGTCAAAAAAGTGATAAAAAGACATAGTATAGTATGTCATAAAATTGATAAAAAGACATAGTATAGTATGTCATAAAATTGATAAAAAACATAGTATAGTATGTCATAAAGTGATAAAAAGACATAGTATAGTATGTTGTAAAATTGATAAAAAGACATAGTATAGTAAGTATAAAGTGATAAAAAGACATAGTATAGTATGTCAAAAAAGTGATAAAAGACATAGTATAGTATGTCATAAAATTGATAAAAAAGACATAGTATAGTATGTCATAAAATTGATAAAAATGACATAGTATAGTAAGTCATAAAGTGATAAAAAGACATAGTATAGTATGTCAAAAAAGTGATAAAAAGACATAGTATAGTATGTCATAAATTTCATAAAAGACATAGTATAGTATGTCATAAAATTGATAAAAATGACATAGTATAGTATGTCATAAAGTGATAAAAAGACATAGTATAGTATGTCATAAAGTGATAAAAAGACATAGTATAGTATGTCATGAAATTGATAAAAAGACATAGTATAGTATGTCATAAAATTGATAAAAAGACATAGTATAGTATGTCATAAAATTGATAAAAAGACATAGTATAGTATGTCATGAAATTGATAAAAAGACATAGTATAGTATGTTGTAAAATTGATAAAAAGACATAGTATAGTATGTCATAAAAAGATAAAAAGACATAGTATAGTATGTCAAAAAAGTGATAAAAAGACATAGTATAGTATGTCATGAATTTCATAAAAAGACATAGTATAGTATGTCATAAAATTGATAAAAAAGACATAGTATAGTAAGTCATAAAGTGATAAAAAAGACATAGTATAGTATGTCATGAAATTGATAAAAAAGACATAGTATAGTATGTTGTAAAATTGATAAAAATGACATAGTATAGTATGTCATAAAATTGATAAAAAAGACATAGTATAGTATGTCAAAAAAGTGATAAAAAGACATAGTATAGTATGTCATGAAATTGATAAAAAGACATAGTATAGTATGTTGTAAAATTGATAAAAAGACATAGTATAGTATGTCATGAAATTGATAAAAAGACATAGTATAGTATGTCATAAAATTGATAAAAAGACATAGTATAGTATGTCAAAAAATGATAAAAAGACATAGTATAGTATGTCAAAAAAGTGATAAAAAGACATAGTATAGTATGTCATGAAATTGATAAAAGACATAGTATAGTATGTCATAAAATTGATAAAAAGACATAGTATAGTATGTCATGAAATTGATAAAAAGACATAGTATAGTATGTCATAAAATTGATAAAAAGACATAGTATAGTATGTCATAAAATTGATAAAAAGACATAGTATAGTATGTCAAAAATTGATAAAAATGACATAGTATAGTATGTCAAAAAAATGATAAAAAGACATAGTATAGTATGTCAAAAAATTGATAAAAAGACATAGTATAGTATGTCATAAAATTGATAAAAAGACATAGTATAGTATGTCATAAAGTGATAAAAAGACATAGTATAGTATGTCAAAAAAGTGATAAAAAGACATAGTATAGTATGTCATAAATTTCATAAAAAACATAGTATAGTATGTCATAAAATTGATAAAATGACATAGTATAGTAAGTCATAAAGTGATAAAAAGACATAGTATGTCAAAAAAAGTGATAAAAAGACATAGTATAGTATGTCATGAATTTCATAAAAAGACATAGTATAGTATGTCATAAATTGATAAAATGACATAGTATAGTAAGTCATAAAGTGATAAAAAGACATAGTATAGTATGTCATGAAATTGATAAAAAGACATAGTATAGTATGTTGTAAAATTGATAAAAAAAAGATAGTATAGTATGTCATAAAGTGATAAAAAGACATAGTATAGTATGTCAAAAAGTGATAAAAAGACATAGTATAGTATGTCATAAAATGATAAAAAGACATAGTATAGTATGTAAAAAGTGATAAAAAGACATAGTATAGTATGTCATGAAATTGATAAAAAGACATAGTATAGTATGTCATAAAATTGATAAAAAGACATAGTATAGTATGTCATAAAATGATAAAAAGACATAGTATAGTATGTCAAAAATGATAAAAAGACATAGTATAGTATGTCATAAAATTGATAAAAAAACATAGTATAGTATGTCATAAAATTGATAAAAAGACATAGTATAGTAAGTCATAAAGTGATAAAAAGACATAGTATAGTATGTCATGAAATTGATAAAAAAGACATAGTATAGTATGTCATAAAATTGATAAAAAGACATAGTATAGTATGTCATGAAATTGATAAAAAAGACATAGTATAGTATGTCAAAAAAGTGATAAAAAGACAGTATAGTATGTCAAAAAAAATGATAAAAAGACATAGTATAGTATGTCAAAAAAAGTGATACAAAGACATAGTATTGCATGTCATGAAATTGATAAAAGACATAGTATAGTATGTCATAAAATTGATAAAAAGACATAGTATAGTATGTCATGAAATTGATAAAAAGACATAGTATAGTATGTCATAAAATTGATAAAAAGACATAGTATAGTATGTCATAAAATTGATAAAAAGACATAGTATAGTATGTCAAAAATTGATAAAAAGACATAGTATAGTATGTCAAAAAATGATAAAAAGACATAGTATAGTATGTCAAAAAAAGATAAAAAGACATAGTATAGTATGTCATAAAATTGATAAAAAGACATAGTATAGTATGTCATAAAGTGATAAAAAGACATAGTATAGTATGTCATGAAATTGATAAAAAGACATAGTATAGTATGTCATAAAATTGATAAAAAGACATAGTATAGTATGTCATAAAGTGATAAAAAGACATAGTATAGTATGTCATGAATTGATAAAAAGACATAGTATAGTATGTTGTAAAATTGATAAAAAGACATAGTATAGTATGTCATGAAATTGATAAAAAGACATAGTATAGTATGTCATAAAATTGATAAAAATGACATAGTATAGTAAGTATAAGTGATAAAAAGACATAGTATAGTATGTCATGAAATTGATAAAAAGACATAGTATAGTATGTTGTAAAATTGATAAAAAGACATAGTATAGTATGTCATAAAGATAAAAAAGACATAGTATAGTATGTCAAAAAAGTGATAAAAAGACATAGTATAGTATGTCATAAAATTGATAAAAAGACATAGTATAGTATGTCATAAAATTGATAAAAATGACATAGTATAGTAAGTCATAAAGTGATAAAAAGACATAGTATAGTATGTCAAAAAAGTGATAAAAAGACATAGTATAGTATGTCATAAATTGATAAAAAGACATAGTATAGTATGTCATAAAATTGATAAAAAGACATAGTATAGTAAGTCATAAAGTGATAAAAAGACATAGTATAGTATGTCAAAAGTGATAAAAAGACATAGTATAGTATGTCATGAATTTGAAAAAGACATAGTATAGTATGTCATAAAGTGATAAAAATGACATAGTATAGTATGTCATAAAGTGATAAAAAGACATAGTATAGTATGTCATGAAATTGATAAAAAGACATAGTATAGTATGTTGTAAAATTGATAAAAAGACATAGTATAGTATGTATAAAGTGATAAAAAGACATAGTATAGTATGTCAAAAAGTGATAAAAAGACATAGTATAGTATGTCATAAAATTGATAAAAAGACATAGTATAGTATGTCATAAAATTGATAAAAAGACATAGTATAGTATGTCATAAAGTGATAAAAAGACATAGTATAGTATGTCATAAAATTGATAAAAAGACATAGTATAGTAAGTATAAAGTGATAAAAAGACATAGTATAGTATGTCAAAAAAGTGATAAAAAGACATAGTATAGTATGTCATAAATTTGATAAAAAGACATAGTATAGTATGTCATAAAATTGATAAAATGACATAGTATAGTAAGTCATAAAGTGATAAAAAGACATAGTATAGTATGTCAAAAAGTGATAAAAGACATAGTATAGTATGTCATAAATTTCATAAAAAGACATAGTATAGTAGTATAGTATGTCATAAATTGATAAAAATGACATAGTATAGTATGTCATAAAGTGATAAAAAGACATAGTATAGTATGTCATAAAGTGATAAAAAGACATAGTATAGTATGTCATGAAATTGATAAAAAGACATAGTATAGTATGTCATAAAATTGATAAAAAGACATAGTATAGTAATGTCATAAAGTGATAAAAAGACATAGTATAGTATGTCAAAAATTGATAAAAAGACATAGTATAGTATGTCATAAAATTGATAAAAAGACATAGTATAGTATGTCATAAATTGATAAAAATGACATAGTATAGTAAGTCATAAAGTGATAAAAAGACATAGTATAGTATGTCATGAAATTGATAAAAAGACATAGTATAGTATGTCATAAAATTGATAAAAAGACATAGTATAGTATGTCATGAAATTGATAAAAAGACATAGTATAGTATGTCATAAAATTGATAAAAAGACATAGTATAGTATGTCAAAAATGATAAAAAGACATAGTATAGTATGTCATAAAAGTGATAAAAAGACATAGTATAGTATGTCATAAATTGATAAAAAGACATAGTATAGTATGTCATAAAATTGATAAAAAGACATAGTATAGTATGTCATAAAGTGATAAAAGACATAGTATAGTATGTCAAAAAAGTGATAAAAAGACATAGTATAGTATGTCATGAATTTGATAAAAAGACATAGTATAGTATGTCATAAAATTGATAAAAGACATAGTATAGTATGTCATAAAGTGATAAAAAGACATAGTATAGTATGTCATGAAATTGATAAAAAGACATAGTATAGTATGTCATAAAATTGATAAAAAGACATAGTATAGTATGTCATAAAATTGATAAAAAGACATAGTATAGTATGTCATAAAATTGATAAAAAGACATAGTATAGTATGTCATGAAATTGATAAAAAGACATAGTATAGTATGTCATAAAGTGATAAAAAGACATAGTATAGTATGTCAAAAAAGTGATAAAAAGACATAGTATAGTATGTCATAAATTGATAAAAAGACATAGTATAGTATGTCATAAAATTGATAAAAAGACATAGTATAGTAAGTAAAAGTGATAAAAAGACATAGTATAGTATGTCAAAAATTGATAAAAGACATAGTATAGTATGTCATAAAGTGATAAAAAGACATAGTATAGTATGTCAAAAAGTGATAAAAAGACATAGTATAGTATGTCATGATTTAAAAAGACATAGTATAGTATGTCATAAAATTGATAAAAAGACATAGTATAGTATGTCATAAAATGATAAAAAGACATAGTATAGTATGTCAAAAAGTGATAAAAAGACATAGTATAGTATGTCATAAAATTGATAAAAAACATAGTATAGTATGTCATAAAATTGATAAAAAGACATAGTATAGTATGTCATAAAGTGATAAAAAGACATAGTATAGTATGTCATGAAATTGATAAAAAGACATAGTATAGTATGTTGTAAAATTGATAAAAAGACATAGTATAGTATGTCATAAATTGATAAAAAAGACATAGTATAGTATGTCAAAAAAGTGATAAAAAGACATAGTATAGTATGTCAAAAATTGATAAAAAGACATAGTATAGTATGTCAAAAAGTGATAAAAAGACATAGTATAGTATGTCATGAAATTGATAAAAAGACATAGTATAGTATGTCATAAAATTGATAAAAAGACATAGTATAGTATGTCATGAAATTGATAAAAAGACATAGTATAGTATGTCATAAAATTGATAAAAAGACATAGTATAGTATGTCATAAAATTGATAAAAAGACATAGTATAGTATGTCAAAAATTGATAAAAAGACATAGTATAGTATGTCAAAAATGATAAAAAGACATAGTATAGTATGTCAAAAAATGATAAAAGACATAGTATAGTATGTCATAAAATTGATAAAAAGACATAGTATAGTATGTCATAAAGTGATAAAAAGACATAGTATAGTATGTCATAAAATGATAAAAAGACATAGTATAGTATGTCATAAAATTGATAAAAAGACATAGTATAGTATGTCATAAAAGTGATAAAAAGACATAGTATAGTATGTCATGAAATTGATAAAAAGACATAGTATAGTATGTTGTAAAATTGATAAAAAGACATAGTATAGTATGTCATGAAATTGATAAAAAGACATAGTATAGTATGTCATAAAATTGATAAAAAGACATAGTATAGTAAGTCATAAAGTGATAAAAAGACATAGTATAGTATGTCATGAAATTGATAAAAAGACATAGTATAGTATGTCATAAAATTGATAAAAAGACATAGTATAGTATGTCATAAAGATAAAAAGACATAGTATAGTATGTCAAAAAAGTGATAAAAAGACATAGTATAGTATGTCATAAAATTGATAAAAAGACATAGTATAGTATGTCATAAAATTGATAAAAAGACATAGTATAGTAAGTCATAAAGTGATAAAAAGACATAGTATAGTATGTCAAAAAAGTGATAAAAAGACATAGTATAGTATGTCATAAATTTGATAAAAAGACATAGTATAGTATGTCATAAAATTGATAAAAAGACATAGTATAGTAAGTCATAAAGTGATAAAAAGACATAGTATAGTATGTCAAAAAAGTGATAAAAAGACATAGTATAGTATGTCATGAATTTAAAAAGACATAGTATAGTATGTCATAAAAGTGATAAAAATGACATAGTATAGTAAGTCATAAAGTGATAAAAAGACATAGTATAGTATGTCATGAAATTGATAAAAAGACATAGTATAGTATGTTGTAAAATTGATAAAAAGACATAGTATAGTAAGTATAAAGTGATAAAAAAGACATAGTATAGTATGTCAAAAAGTGATAAAAAGACATAGTATAGTATGTCATAAAATTGATAAAAAGACATAGTATAGTATGTCATAAAATTGATAAAAAGACATAGTATAGTAAGTCATAAAGTGATAAAAAAGACATAGTATAGTATGTCATAAAATTGATAAAAAGACATAGTATAGTATGTCATAAAGTGATAAAAAGACATAGTATAGTATGTCAAAAAAGTGATAAAAAGACATAGTATAGTATGTCATAAATTTGATAAAAAGACATAGTATAGTATGTCATAAAATTGATAAAAAGACATAGTATAGTATGTCATAAAGTGATAAAAAGACATAGTATAGTATGTCAAAAAAGTGATAAAGACATAGTATAGTATGTCATGAATTTCATAAAAAGACATAGTATAGTAGTATAGTATGTCATAAAATTGATAAAAATGACATAGTATAGTATGTCATAAAGTGATAAAAAGACATAGTATAGTATGTCATAAAGTGATAAAAAGACATAGTATAGTATGTCATGAAATTGATAAAAAGACATAGTATAGTATGTCATAAAATTGATAAAAAGACATAGTATAGTAATGTATAAAGTGATAAAAAGACATAGTATAGTATGTCAAAAAGTGATAAAAAGACATAGTATAGTATGTCATAAAATTGATAAAAAGACATAGTATAGTATGTCATAAAATTGATAAAATGACATAGTATAGTAAGTCATAAAGTGATAAAAAGACATAGTATAGTATGTCATAAATTGATAAAAAGACATAGTATAGTATGTCATAAAATTGATAAAAAGACATAGTATAGTATGTCATAAATTGATAAAAAGACATAGTATAGTATGTCATAAAATTGATAAAAAGACATAGTATAGTATGTCAAAAAAGTGATAAAAGACATAGTATAGTATGTCATAAAAGTGATAAAAAGACATAGTATAGTATGTCATAAATTGATAAAAGACATAGTATAGTATGTCATAAAATTGATAAAAATGACATAGTATAGTATGTCATAAAGTGATAAAAAGACATAGTATAGTATGTCAAAAAAGTGATAAAAAGACATAGTATAGTATGTCATGAAATTGATAAAAAGACATAGTATAGTATGTCATAAAATTGATAAAAAAGACATAGTATAGTATGTCATAAAGTGATAAAAAGACATAGTATAGTATGTCATGAAATTGATAAAAAGACATAGTATAGTATGTCATAAAATTGATAAAAAGACATAGTATAGTATGTCATAAAATTGATAAAAAGACATAGTATAGTATGTCATAAAATTGATAAAAAGACATAGTATAGTATGTCATGAATTGATAAAAAGACATAGTATAGTATGTCATAAAGTGATAAAAAGACATAGTATAGTATGTCAAAAAAGTGATAAAAGACATAGTATAGTATGTCATAAATTTGATAAAAAGACATAGTATAGTATGTCATAAAATTGATAAAAATGACATAGTATAGTAAGTCATAAAGTGATAAAAAGACATAGTATAGTATGTCAAAAAAGTAATAAAGACATAGTATAGCATGTCATGAATTCATAAAAGACATAGTATAGTATGTCATAAAATTGATAAAAAGACATAGTATAGTATGTCATAAAATTGATAAAAAGACATAGTATAGTATGTCATAAAATTGATAAAAAGACATAGTATAGTATGTCATAAAATTGATAAAAAGACATAGTATAGTATGTCAAAAAATTGATAAAAAGACATAGTATAGTATGTCAAAAAATGATAAAAGACATAGTATAGTATGTCAAAAAATTGATAAAAGACATAGTATAGTATGTCATAAAATTGATAAAAAGACATAGTATAGTATGTCATAAAATTGATAAAAAGACATAGTATAGTATGTCATAAAGTGATAAAAAGACATAGTATAGTATGTCATGAAATTGATAAAAAGACATAGTATAGTATGTCATAAAATTGATAAAAAGACATAGTATAGTATGTCATAAAAGTGATAAAAAGACATAGTATAGTATGTCATAAAATTGATAAAAAGACATAGTATAGTATGTCATAAAATTGATAAAAGACATAGTATAGTATGTCATAAAAGTGATAAAAAGACATAGTATAGTATGTCATAAATTTCATAAAAGACATAGTATAGTATGTCATAAAATTGATAAAAATGACATAGTATAGTGTCATAAAGTGATAAAAAGACATAGTATAGTATGTCAAAAAATTGATAAAAAGACATAGTATAGTGTCATGAATTTGATAAAAAGACATAGTATAGTATGTCATAAAATTGATAAAAAGACATAGTATAGTATGTCATAAAGTGATAAAAAGACATAGTATAGTATGTCATGAAATTGATAAAAAGACATAGTATAGTATGTCATAAAATTGATAAAAAGACATAGTATAGTATGTCATAAAATTGATAAAAAGACATAGTATAGTATGTCATAAAATTGATAAAAAGACATAGTATAGTATGTCATGAAATTGATAAAAAGACATAGTATAGTATGTCATAAAGTGATAAAAAGACATAGTATAGTATGTCAAAAAAGTGATAAAAAGACATAGTATAGTATGTCATAAATTTCATAAAAAGACATAGTATAGTATGTCATAAAATTGATAAAAATGACATAGTATAGTAAGTCATAAAGTGATAAAAAGACATAGTATAGTATGTCAAAAAAGTGATAAAAAGACATAGTATAGTATGTCATGAAATTCATAAAAGACATAGTATAGTATGTCATAAAATTGATAAAAAGACATAGTATAGTATGTCATGAAATTGATAAAAAGACATAGTATAGTATGTCATAAAATTGATAAAAAGACATAGTATAGTATGTCATAAAATTGATAAAAAGACATAGTATAGTATGTCATAAATTGATAAAAATGACATAGTATAGTATGTCAAAAAATGATAAAAAGACATAGTATAGTATGTCAAAAAAAAAGATAAAAAGACATAGTATAGTATGTCATAAAATTGATAAAAAAGACATAGTATAGTAAGTCATAAAGTGATAAAAAAGACATAGTATAGTATGTCAAAAAAAGTGATAAAAAGACATAGTATAGCATGTCATAAATTTCATAAAAAAACATAGTATAGTATGTCATGAAATTGATAAACATGACATAGTATAGTAAGTATTAAAGTGATAAAAAAGACATAGTTAGTATGTCAAAAAAAGTGATAAAAAGACATAGTATAGCATGTCATGAATTTCATAAAAAGACATAGTATGGTATGTCATAAAAGTGATAAAATGACATAGTATAGTAAGTCATAAAGTGATAAAAAAGACATAGTATAGTATGTCATGAAATTGATAACAAAGACAAAGTATAGTATGTTGTAAAATTGAAAAAAAAAAAGACAGTATAGTAAGGTATAAAGTGATAAAAAAGTCATAGTAAAGTATGTCAAAAAAGTGCTAAAAAGACATAGTATAGTATGTCATAAAATTGATAAAAAAGACATTGTATAGTATGTCATAAAATTGATAAACATGACATAGTATAGTAAGTCATAAAGTGCTAAAAAAGACATAGTATAGTATGTCAAAAAAAGTGATAAATAGACATAGTATAGCGTGTCATGAATTTCCGAAAAAGACATAGTATAGTATGTCATAAAATTGATAAAAAAGACATTGTATAGTATGTCATAAAATTGATAAATATGACAAAGTATAGTATGTTGTAAAATTGATAAAAAAGACATAGTATAGTAAGGTATAAAATTGATAAAAAAGACATTGTATAGTATGTCATAAAATTGATAAATATGACATAGTATAGTAAGTCATAAAGTGATAAAAAAGACATAGTAGAGTATGTCATGAAATTGATAAAAAAGACATAGTATAGTATGTTGTAAAATTGATAAAAAGACATAGTATAGTATGTCATGAAGTGATAAAAGACATAGTATAGTATGTCAAAAGTGATAAAAAGACATAGTATAGTATGTCATAAAATTGATAAAAAGACATAGTATAGTATGTCATAAAATTGATAAAAATGACATAGTATAGTATGTCATAAAGTGATAAAAAGACATAGTATAGTATGTCAAAAAAGTGATAAAAAGACATAGTATAGTATGTCATGAATTTCTAAAAAGACATAGTATAGTATGTCATAAAATTGATAAAAAGACATAGTATAGTATGTCATAAAATTGATAAAAAGACATAGTATAGTATGTCATAAAATTGATAAAAAGACATAGTATAGTATGTCAAAAAATTGATAAAAAGACATAGTATAGTATGTCATAAAGTGATAAAAAGACATAGTATAGTATGTCAAAAGTGATAAAAAGACATAGTATAGTATGTCATAAAATTGATAAAAAGACATAGTATAGTATGTCATAAAATTGATAAAAAGACATAGTATAGTAAGTCATAAAAGTGATAAAAAGACATAGTATAGTATGTCAAAAAAGTGATAAAAAGACATAGTATAGTATGTCATAAATTTCATAAAAGACATAGTATAGTAAGTCATAAAGTGATAAAAAGACATAGTATAGTATGTCAAAAAAGTGATAAAAGACATAGTATAGTATGTCATAAATTTCATAAAAACACATAGTATAGTATGTCATAAAATTGATAAACATGACATAGTATAGTAAGTCTTAAAGTGATAAAAAAGACATAGTATAGTATGTCAAAAAAAGTGATAAAAAGACATAGTATAGCATGTCATGAATTTCATAAAAAGACATAGTATGGTAGTATAGTATGTCATAAAATTGATAAACATGACATAGTATAGTAAGTCTTAAAGTGATAAAAATGACATAGTATAGTAAGTCATAAAGTGATAAAAAAGACAAAGTATAGTATGTCATGAAATTGATAAAAAGACAAAGTATAGTATGTTGTAAAATTGATAAAAAGACATAGTATAGTAAGTCATAAAGTGATAAAAAGACATAGTATAGTATGTCAAAAAAGTGATAAAAGACATAGTATAGTATGTCATAAAATTGATAAAAAGACATAGTATAGTATGTCATAAAATTGATAAAATGACATAGTATAGTAAGTCATAAAGTGATAAAAAGACATAGTATAGTATGTCATGAAATTGATAAAAAGACATAGTATAGTATGTCATAAAATTGATAAAAAGACATAGTATAGTATGTCATGAAATTGATAAAAAGACATAGTATAGTATGTCATAAAATTGATAAAAAGACATAGTATAGTATGTCAAAAAAGTGATAAAGACATAGTATAGTATGTTGTAAAAGTGATAAAAAGACATAGTATAGTATGTCATAAATTTCATAAAAAGACATAGTATAGTATGTCATAAAATTGATAAAAATGACATAGTATAGTATGTCATAAAGTGATAAAAAGACATAGTATAGTATGTCAAAAAAGTGATAAAAAGACATAGTATAGTATGTCATGAATTTCATAAAAGACATAGTATAGTATGTCATGAAATTGATAAAAAGACATAGTATAGTATGTTGTAAAATTGATAAAAAGACATAGTATAGTATGTCATAAAATTGATAAAAAGACATAGTATAGTATGTCATAAAATTGATAAAAAGACATAGTATAGTATGTCATGAAATTGATAAAAAGACATAGTATAGTAAGTCATAAAGTGATAAAAAGACATAGTATAGTATGTCAAAAAAGTGATAAAAAGACATAGTATAGCATGTCATAAATTTCATAAAAACACATAGTATAGTATGTCATAAAATTGATAAACATGACATAGTATAGTAAGTCTTAAAGTGATAAAAAAGACATAGTATAGTATGTCAAAAAAAGTGATAAAAATACATAGTATAGCATGTCATGAATTTCATAAAAAGACATAGTATAGTATGTCATAAAAGTGAAAAAAATGACATAGTATAGTAAGTCATAAAGTGATAAAAAAGACATTGCATAGTAAGTCATGAAATTGATAAACATGACATAGTATAGTAAGTCATAAAGTGATAAAAAAGACATAGTGTAGTATGTCATGAAATTGATAAAAAAGACATAGTATAGTATGTTGTAAAATTGATAAAAAGACATAGTATAGTATGTCATAAAGATAAAAAGACATAGTATAGTATGTCAAAAAAGTGATAAAAAGACATAGTATAGTATGTCATAAAATTGATAAAAAGACATAGTATAGTATGTCATAAAATTGATAAAAAGACAGTATAGTAAGTATAAAGTGATAAAAAGACATAGTATAGTATGTCAAAAAAGTGATAAAAAGACATAGTATAGTATGTCATAAATTTATAAAATGACATAGTATAGTATGTCATAAATTGATAAACATGACATAGTATAGTAAGTCATAAAGTGATAAAAAGACATAGTATAGTATGTCAAAAAAGTGATAAAAAGACATAGTATAGTATGTCATGAATTTCATAAAAGACATAGTATAGTATGTCATAAAATTGATAAAAAGACATAGTATAGTATGTCATAAAGTGATAAAAAGACATAGTATAGTATGTCATGAAATTGATAAAAAGACATAGTATAGTATGTTGTAAAATTGATAAAAAGACATAGTATAGTAATGTATAAAATTGATAAAAAGACATAGTATAGTATGTCATAAAATTGATAAAAAGACATAGTATAGTATGTCATGAAATTGATAAAAAAGACATAGTATAGTAAGTCATAAAGTGATAAAAAAGACATAGTATAGTATGTCAAAAAAAGTGATAAAAAGACATAGTATAGCATGTCATAAATTTCATAAAAACACATAGTATAGTATGTCATGAAATTGATAAACATGACATAGTATAGTAAGTCTTAAAGTGATAAAAAAGACATAGTATAGTATGTCAAAAAAAGTGATACAAAGACATAGTATTGCATGTCATGAACTTCATAAAAGACATAGTATAGTATGTCATAAAAGTGATAAAAATGACATAGTATAGTAAGTCATAAAGTGATAAAAAGACATAGTATAGTATGTCATGAAATTGATAAAAAGACATAGTATAGTATGTTGTAAAATTGATAAAAAGACATAGTATAGTAAGGTATAAAGTGATAAAAAGTCATAGTATAGTATGTCAAAAAGTGATAAAAAGACATAGTATAGTATGTCATAAAATTGATAAAAAGACATTGTATAGTATGTCATGAAATTGATAAACATGACATAGTATAGCATGTCATAAAATTGATAAAAAAGACATAGTATAGTATGTCACAAAATTGATAAAAAAGACATAGTATAGTATGTCAAAAAATTGATAAAAATGACATAGTATAGAATGTCAAAAAAATGATAAAAAGACATAGTATAGTATGTCAAAAAAAATGATAAAAAGACATAGTATAGTATGTCATAAAATTGATAAAAAAGACATAGTATAGTAAGTCATAAAGTGATAAAAAAGACATAGTATAGTATGTAAAAAAATGTTAAAAAAAGACATAGTATAGCATGTCATTAATTTCATAAAAACACATAGTATAGTATGTCATGAAATTGATAAACATGACATAGTATAGTAAGTCTTAAAGTGATAAAAAAGACATAGTATAGTATGTCAAAAAAAGTGATAAAAAGACATAGTATAGCATGTCATAAATTTCATAAAAACACATAGTATAGTATGTCATGAAATTGATAAACATGACATAGTATAGTAAGTCTTAAAGTGATAAAAAAGACATAGTATAGTATGTCAAAAAAAGTGATAAAAAGACATAGTATAGCATGTCATGAATTTCATAAAAAGACATAGTATGGTATGTCATAAAAGTGATAAAAATGACATAGTATAGTAAGTCATAAAGTGATAAAAAAGACAAAGTATAGTATGTCATGAAATTGATAAAAAAGACAAAGTATAGTATGTTGTAAAATTGATAAAAAATACATAGTATAGTAAGGTATAAACTGATAAAAAAGTCATAGTAAAGTATGTCAAAAAAGTGATAAAAAGACATAGTATAGTATGTCATAAAATTGATAAAAAAGACATTGTATAGTATGTCATAAAATTGATAAACAAGACATAGTATAGTAAGTCATAAAGTGATAAAAAAGACAAAGTATAGTATGTTGTAAAATTGATAAAAAAGACATAGTATAGTAAGGTATAAAGTGATAAAAAAGTCATAGTAAAGTATGTCAAAAAAGTGATAAAAAGACATAGTATAGTATGTCATAAAATTGATAAACATGACATAGTATAGTAAGTCATAAAGGCAAGGCAAGGCAAGGCAGCTTTATTTATATAGCACATTTCAGCAACAGGGCAATTCAAAGTGCTTTACACAAAAACAGTTAAAAGAAAGTAAAACCGATAAAACACAGAAGAAACAGTTTAAAAAAAAAAAAAAAATATATATATATATATATATATATATAAAAACAAATAAAACACAAGAATAAAAGTTACAGTGCAGTATAAAAGAAAGAAATGAACATAATTTAAAGAAAGGCAACATCGAAAAGAAAGGTCTTCAGCATTGATTTAAAAGAACTAAGAGTAGCAGCAGACCTGCAGGTTTCTGGGAGTTTATTCCAGATATGAGGAGCATAGAAACTGAACGCTGCTTCCCCCTGTTTAGTTCTGACTCTAGGAACAGACAGTAGACCTGTCCCAGATGACCTTAGAGGTCTGGGGGGGTCATAGTGTACTAGCAGATCAGAAATGTATTTTGGCCCTAAACCGTTTAGTGATTTATAAACTAGCAAAAGAACTTTGAAATCAATTCTTTGGGGCACAGGAAGCCAGTGTAAGGACTTCAGAACTGGAGTGATGTGATCCAGTTTCTTGGTCTTAGTGAGGACTCGAGCAGCAGCGTTCTGAATCAGCTGCAGCTGTCTGATTGATTTTTAGGGAGACCTGTAAAGACCCGTTACAGTAGTCAAGTCTACTGAAGATGAAAGCATGGACAAGTTTTTCCAAATCCTGTTGACACATAAGTCCTTTAACCCTTGATATATTCTTAAGGTGATAATAGGCTGACTTTGTAATTGTCTTTATATGGCTGTTAAAATTCAGGTCAGAGTCCATGATTACACCAAGATTTCTGGCTTTGTCTGTTGTTTTTAACATTGTTGTTTGAAGCTGAGCGCAAACTTTTAATCTTTCCTCTTTTGCTCCAAAACAACCACCTCAGTTTTTCCCTCATTTAATTTCAGAAAGTTTTGGCACATCCAGCCGTTAATTTGTTCAATACACTTAGTCAGTTTTTGTATTGGACTATAGTCCCTGGCGATAAGGTTATGTAAATTTGTGTGTCATCCGCATAACTATGGTAACTTATTTTGTTGTTTTCCATAATCTGAGCCAGTGGAAGCATGTAGATGTTAAACAGAAGAGGCCCCAGAATGGAGCCTTGGGGAACTCCACACGTCATATTTGTACGCTCAGATGTATAATTACCTATTGACACAAAGTAATCCCTATTCTGTAAGTAAGATTCAAACCAGTTTAGTACTGAGCCAGAAAGACCAACCCAGTTTTCCAATCGGTCTAGTAATATGTCGTGGTCGACCGTATCAAATGCAGCACTGAGATCAAGTAATACTAAGACTGAAATTTTGCCATTATCTGTGTTAAGGTGGATGTCATTAAAGACCTTAACGAGAGCCGTCTCAGTGCTGTGGTGTGGTCGGAAGCCCGACTGAAAGGTATCAAAGCTGTTGTTTAGTGACAAGAAATAATTGAGTTGTTGAAAAACTGCTTTTTCAATGATTTTACTTAAGAACGGAAGGTTTGATATTGGCCTATAGTTGCTCATTAGGGATGTGTCTAGATTGTTCTTTTTAAGAGTGGCTTGATTACTGCAGTTTTCAAGGCCTGTGGAAAGATTCCTGAAAGAAGAGATGTGTTCACAATCTGTAGAAGATCAGAAGACAAACAATTCAAGACATTTTTGAAAACACCCGTTGGTAGAATATCAAGGCAACAGGAGGAAGTTTTCAGATGTTGTATAATGTCCTCCAGGTTTTTATGGTTGATCGCATGAAACTCAGTCATATTGGAACTAGTTCTGCTTGAACACTGTGACAACACACATCCTGTACTTGATATGGAGGCACTAACTGTTTGTCTAATCTTTTGAATTTTTCTTTGAAGAAGGAGGCAAAGTCATTGCAGGCCTTGGAAGATAAAAGTTCAGATGCTACTGGTACTGGAGGGTTTGTTAACCTATCGACAGTAGCAAACAAAGCACGTGAATTATTATTGTTTCTAGAGATAATATCAGAGAAGAAGGACCGCCTTGCATTCCTCAGTTCCAAATTATAAATGCGAAGTCTCTCTTTATAGGTGTTATAATGGACCAGGAGATTTGTTTTTCGCCACCTTCGTTCAGCTTTTCGACACTCTCTTTTTTCTGTTCTCACCAGTGGGACATTTCTCCATGGAGACCTTTTCTTACAAGAGACAACTTTGACCTTAGTGGGAGCAATGGCATCAATAACATTTGTAATTTTACAGTTGAAATGATCTACAAGCTCAGTGACTGAGAGCCCAGGGGGGGCGGGTGCGGCGGAAAAAGCTGAGTAAATTTTCACTGGTGTTTTCAGTGATATACCGTTTTCTGATTATCTTTGTTTGGACACTTTTGGGCACAGAGATAGAGCCGTTAAAGAAAACACAGGAATGATCAGACAGAGCAACGTCAGTCACCACAACCTTGGAAATATTCAGACCCTTGGAGACAATCAAGTCCAGAGTGTGCCCCTTATTGTGCGTGGGCTCTGTCACATGCTGAGTCAGTCCATAGTTCTCAAAAACACAACACAGTTCTTTGGTCCCCCTGTCCTGGGGTTGTCAACATGAATGTTAAAATCACCCACAATGATTACACAATCAAAGTTAATGCAGATTATAGACAGCAGTTCAGTGAAGTCATCAATAAAGGTTGCACAATATTTAGGTGGCCTATAGATATTTAGAAATATTGCTTGAGGGGACGATCTCAACTGTAGAACCACATATTCAAAAGAAGCAAAATTTTCATAACATATTTGCGTACAGTGGAATGAGTCATTAAACAAAATGGCAACTCCACCTCCTTTCTTATTCACTCTATTCTCGCTCATAAAACTGAAGTTAGGGGGAGCTGACTCGATGAGAACAGCAGCGCTGTTATTATGGTCTAACCAGGTCTCAGTTAAAAACATAAAATCTAGATTGTGATTAATAATAAAATCATTAATTAAAAAGGATTTTCCTGCCAAAGACCTGATGTTTAGTAAAGCTAGTGTTAGTGTGTTCTCATTTTTTGTAACAGGCTGTGGCTGAGGAGGAATGGATGCTAAATTTGCTAAGTTTGCAGTTAAGTGCTTATTCACCATAATTTTTCTATTGCCTATCACAACATAAATTGAGGAAGAATTGAAAACACAGGGCCCGGGCTTGTCTTTGAAAAAGTCATGAGTGTCACTAGTCCTGGAGCCTAGGCCCGGCACATATCAGTTTTGCTTGCTGGATTTTGCACACAAGCGTCCTTATCGGGCAGAGGTGCCTGGCGTTTTACTTTTGTCCGGGGTTGAGTCATGGGTGAAGGAAGGGGGGTAAATTTGGTTCCAACATCTACCAGCTGCTTCATCTGGTCAGTGAACTCCAACATGTGGGTAGGGGAAAGAGGGGAAAGAGTGCGTGGAGATAGCGATGGCTCCTCAACGGATTCGGGGCTGGTAGGGGGGTTTGAGGGGTGCTGGACGGGTGAAAAGGAGAGTTGGGGTTCCGTATCTCTGCTGTCTGGTCTCCCACGGTCAAATCTGTGCACAGGTGGGGGCTGTGGTGAATCACTGCCAAACTTTGTTTTATTTTCCTCTTGTTTAGATTGGTCTGGTCTTGTGTCCTTGACGGGGGGAGCAGTGTAGCGCAGAAAGTAAAGTAGGTTAGAGGTGAACAGCTTTACTCCTGGCCTGTTAAGGCCTGTTAAGTGATAAAAAAGACATAGTATAGTATGTCATGAAATTGATAAAAAAGACATAGTATAGTATGTTGTAAAATTGATAAAAAAGACATAGTATAGTACGTCATAAAATTGATAAAAATGACATAGTATAGTAAGGTATAAAGTGATAAAAAAGACAGTATAGTATGTCAAAAAAGTGATAAAAAGACATAGTATAGCATGTCATAAATTTCAAAAAAAGACATAGTATAGTATGTCATAAAATTGATAAACATGACATAGTATAGTAAGTCATAAAGTGATAAAAAAGACATAGTATAATATGTCAAAAAAAGTGATAAATAGACATAGTATAGCGTGTCATGAATTTCATAAAAAGACATAGTATAGTATGTCATAAAATTGATAAAAAAGACATAGTATAGTAAGTCATAAAGTGATAAAAAAGACATAGTATAGTATGTCATGAAATTGATAAAAAAGACATAGTATAGTATGTCATGAAATTGATAAAAAAGACATAGTATAGTATGTCAATAAAAGTGATAAAAAGACATAGTATTGCATGTCATGAACTTCATAAAAAGACATAGTATAGTATGTTGTAAAATTGATAAAAAAGACATAGTAGAGTATGTCATGAAATTGATAAAGAGACATAGTATAGTATGTCATAAAATTGATAAACATGACATAGTATAGTAAGTCATAAAGTGATAAAAAAGACATAGTATAGTATGTCATGAAATTGATAAAAAAGACATAGTATAGTATGTTGTAAAATTGATAAAAAAGACATAGTATAGTATGTCATAAAGATAAAAAAAGTCATAGTGTAGTATGTCAAAAAAGTGATAAAAAGACATAGTATAGTATGTCACAAAATTGATAAAAAAGACATAGTATAGTACGTCATAAAATTGATAAAAATGACATAGTATAGTAAGGTATAAAGTGATAAAAAAGACATAGTATAGTATGTCAAAAAAAGTGATAAAAAGACATAGTATAGCATGTCATAAATTTCATAAAACGACATAGTATAGTATGTCATAAAATTGATAAACTTGACATAGTATAGTAAGTCATAAAGTGATAAAAACGACATAGTATAGTATGTCAAAAAAAGTGATAAATAGACATAGTATAGCGTGTCATGAATTTCCGAAAAAGACATAGTATGGTATGTCATAAAAGTGATAAAAATGACATAGTATAGTAAGTCATAAAGTGATAAAAAAGACAAAGTATAGTATGTCATGAAATTGATAAAAAAGACAAAGTATAGTATGTTGTAAAATTGATAAAAAAGACATAGTATAGTAAGGTATAAAGTGATAAAAAAGTCATAGTAAAGTATGTCAAAAAAGTGATAAAAAGACATAGTATAGTATGTCATAAAATTGATAAAAAAGACATTGTATAGTATGTCATAAAATTGATAAACAAGACATAGTATAGTAAGTCATAAAGTGATAAAAAAGACAAAGTATAGTATGTTGTAAAATTGATAAAAAGACATAGTATAGTAAGGTATAAAGTGATAAAAAAGTCATAGTAAAGTATGTCAAAAAAGTGATAAAAAGACATAGTATAGTATGTCATAAAATTGATAAAAAAGACATTGTATAGTATGTCATAAAATTGATAAACATGTTATAGTATAGTAAGTCATAAAGTGATAACAAAGACATAGTATAGTATGTCAAAAAAAGTGATAAAAAGACATAGTATAGCATGTCATAAATTTCATAAAAAGACATAGTATAGTATGTCATAAAATTGATAAACATGACATAGTATAGTAAGTCATAAAGTGATAAAAAAGACATAGTATAATATGTCAAAAAAAGTGATAAATAGACATAGTATAGCGTGTCATGAATTTCATAAAAAGACATAGTATAGTATGTCATAAAATTGATAAAAAAGACATAGTATAGTAAGTCATAAAGTGATAAAAAAGACATAGTATAGTATGTCATGAAATTGATAAAAAAGACATAGTATAGTATGTTGTAAAATTGATAAAAAAGACATTGTATAGTATGTCATAAAATTGATAAATATGACATAGTATAGTAAGTCATGAAATTGATTAAAAAGACATAGTATAGTATGTTGTAAAATTGATAAAAAAGACATAGTATAGTATGTCATAAAAAGATAAAAAAGTCATAGTGTAGTATGTCAAAAAAGTGATAAAAAGACATAGTATAGTATGTCAAAAAAAGTGATAAAAAGACATAGTATAGCATGTAATGAATTTCATAAAAAGACATAGTATGGTATGTCATAAAAGTGATAAAAATGACATAGTATAGTAAGTCATAAAGTGATAAAAAAGACAAAGTATAGTATGTCATGAAATTGATAAAAAAGACATTGTATAGTATGTCATAAAATTGATAAACATGACATAGTATAGTAAGTCATAAAGTGATAAAAAAGACATAGTATAGTATGTCATGAAATTGATAAAAAAGACATAGTATAGTATGTTGTAAAATTGATAAAAAGACATAGTATAGTATGTCATAAAGATAAAAAAGTCATAGTGTAGTATGTCAAAAAAGTGATAAAAAGACATAGTATAGTATGTCACAAAATTGATAAAAAAGACATAGTATAGTACGTCATAAAATTGATAAAAATGACAGTATAGTAAGGTATAAAGTGATAAAAAAGACATAGTATAGTATGTCAAAAAGAGTGATAAAAAGACATAGTATAGCATGTCATAAATTTCATAAAATGACATAGTATAGTATGTCATGAAATTGATAAACATGACATAGTATAGTAAGTCATGAAGTGATAAAAAGACATAGTATAATATGTCAAAAAAAGTGATAAATAGACATAGTATAGCGTGTCATGAATTTCATAAAAAGACATAGTATAGTATGTCATAAAATTGATAAAAAAGACATAGTATAGTAGGTCATAAAGTGATAAAAAAGACATAGTATAGTATGTCATGAAATTGATAAAAAAGACATAGTATAGTATGTTGTAAAATTGATAAAAAAGACATAGTATAGTAAGGTATAAAATTGATGAAAAAGACATTGTATAGTATGTCATAAAATTGATAAATATGACATAGTATCGTACGTCATGAAATTGATAAAAAAGACATAGTATAGTAAGTCATAAAGTGATAAAAAAGACATAGTATAGTATGTCAAAAAAAGTGATAAAAAGACATAGTATAGCATGTCATAAATTTCATAAAAACACATAGTATAGTATGTCATGAAATTGATAAACATGACATAGTATAGTAAGTCTTAAAGTGATAAAAAAGACATAGTATAGTATGTCAAAAAAAGTGATAAAAGACATAGTATAGCATGTCATGAATTTCATAAAAAGACATAGTATAGTATGTCATAAAAGTGATAAAATGACATAGTATAGTAAGTCATAAAGTGATAAAAAAGACATAGTATAGTATGTCATGAAATTGATAACAAAGACAAAGTATAGTATGTTGTAAAATTGATAAAAAGACATAGTATAGTAAGTATAAAGTGATAAAAAGTCATAGTATAGTATGTCAAAAAAGTGATAAAAAGACATAGTATAGTATGTCATAAAATTGATAAAAAAGACATTGTATAGTATGTCATAAAATTGATAAACATGACATAGTATAGTATGTCATAAAATTGATAAAAAAGACATAGTATAGTATGTCATAAAATTGATAAAAAGACATAGTATAGTATGTCAAAAATTGATAAAATGACATAGTATAGTATGTCAAAAAAATGATAAAAAGACATAGTATAGTATGTAAAAAAATGATAAAAAGACATAGTATAGTATGTCATAAAATTGATAAAAAGACATAGTATAGTAAGTCATAAAGTGATAAAAAGACATAGTATAGTATGTAAAAAAATGTTAAAAAGACATAGTATAGCATGTCATTAATTTCATAAAAACACATAGTATAGTATGTCATAAAATTGATAAACATGACATAGTATAGTAAGGTATAAAGTGATAAAAAAGACATAGTATAGTATGTCAAAAAAAGTGATAAAAAGACATAGTATAGCATGTCATAAATTTCATAAAAACACATAGTATAGTATGTCATAAAATTGATAAACATGACATAGTATAGTAAGTCTTAAAGTGATAAAAAGACATAGTATAGTATGTCAAAAAAAGTGATAAAAAGACATAGTATAGCATGTCATGAATTTCATAAAAAGACATAGTATGGTATGTCATAAAAGTGATAAAAATGACATAGTATAGTAAGTCATAAAGTGATAAAAAGACATAGTATAGTATGTCATGAAATTGATAAAAAACATAAGTATAGTATGTTGTAAAATTGATAAAAATACATAGTATAGTAAGGTATAAACTGATAAAAAGTCATAGTATAGTATGTCAAAAAAGTGATAAAAGACATAGTATAGTATGTCATAAAATTGATAAAAAGACATTGTATAGTATGTCATAAAATTGATAAAAAGACATAGTATAGTAAGTCATAAAGTGATAAAAAGACAAAGTATAGTATGTTGTAAAATTGATAAAAAGACATAGTATAGTATGTATAAAGTGATAAAAAGACATAGTATAGTATGTCAAAAGTGATAAAAAGACATAGTATAGTATGTCATAAAATTGATAAACATGACATAGTATAGTAAGTCATAAAGTGATAAAAAAGACATAGTATAGTATGTCATGAAATTGATAAAAAAGACATAGTATAGTATGTTGTAAAATTGATAAAAAGACATAGTATAGTATGTCATAAAATTGATAAACATGACATAGTATAGTAAGGTCATAAAGTGATAAAAAGACAGTATAGTATGTCAAAAAGTGATAAAAACATAGTATAGCATGTCATAAATTTCAAAAAAGACATAGTATAGTATGTCATAAAATTGATAAAAATGACATAGTATAGTAAGTCATAAAGTGATAAAAAGACATAGTATAGTATGTCAAAAAAGTGATAAAAAGACATAGTATAGTATGTCATGAATTTATAAAAAGACATAGTATAGTATGTCATAAAATTGATAAAAAGACATAGTATAGTAAGTCATAAAGTGATAAAAAGACATAGTATAGTATGTCATGAAATTGATAAAAAGACATAGTATAGTATGTCATGAAATTGATAAAAAGACATAGTATAGTATGTCAATAAAAGTGATAAAAAGACATAGTATAGCATGTCATGAACTTCATAAAAAGACATAGTATAGTATGTTGTAAAATTGATAAAAAAGACATAGTAGAGTATGTCATGAAATTGATAAAGAGACATAGTATAGTATGTCATAAAATTGATAAACATGACATAGTATAGTAAGTCATAAAGTGATAAAAAAGACATAGTATAGTATGTCATGAAATTGATAAAAAGACATAGTATAGTATGTTGTAAAATTGATAAAAAGACATAGTATAGTATGTCATAAAGATAAAAAGTCATAGTATAGTATGTCAAAAAAGTGATAAAAGACATAGTATAGTATGTCACAAAATTGATAAAAAGACATAGTATAGTATGTCATAAAATTGATAAAAATGACATAGTATAGTAAGTATAAAGTGATAAAAAGACATAGTATAGTATGTCAAAAAAGTGATAAAAAGACATAGTATAGCATGTCATAAATTTCATAAAAAGACATAGTATAGTATGTCATAAAATTGATAAACTTGACATAGTATAGTAAGTCATAAAGTGATAAAAAAGACATAGTATAGTATGTCAAAAAAAGTGATAAATAGACATAGTATAGTATGTCATGAATTTCGAAAAAGACATAGTATAGTATGTCATAAAATGATAAAATGACATAGTATAGTAAGTCATAAAGTGATAAAAAGACATAGTATAGTATGTCATGAAATTGATAAAAAGACATAGTATAGTATGTTGTAAAATTGATAAAAAGACATAGTATAGTAAGGTATAAAGTGATAAAAAAGACATAGTATAGTATGTCAAAAAGTGATAAAAAGACATAGTATAGTATGTCATAAAATTGATAAAAAGACATTGTATAGTATGTCATAAAATTGATAAACAAGACATAGTATAGTAAGTCATAAAGTGATAAAAAGACATAGTATAGTATGTCATAAAATTGATAAAAAGACATAGTATAGTAAGTATAAAATTGATAAAGACATAGTATAGTATGTCAAAAAGTGATAAAAAGACATAGTATAGTATGTCATAAAATTGATAAAAAGACATAGTATAGTATGTCAAAAGTGATAAAAAGACATAGTATAGTATGTCATGTTGATAAAAAGACATAGTATAGTATGTCATAAAATTGATAAAAAGACATAGTATAGTATGTCATAAAATTGATAAAAAGACATAGTATAGTATGTCATAAAGGATAAAAAGACATAGTATAGTATGTTGTAAAATTGATAAAAAGACATAGTATAGTAATGTATAAAGTGATAAAAAACATAGTATAGTATGTCAAAAGTGATAAAAAGACATAGTATAGTATGTCATAAAATTGATAAAAAGACATAGTATAGTATGTCATAAAATTGATAAAAATGACATAGTATAGTAAGTCATAAAGTGATAAAAAGACATAGTATAGTATGTCAAAAAGTGATAAAAAGACATAGTATAGTATGTCATAAAATTGATAAAAAGACATAGTATAGTATGTCATAAAATTGATAAACAAGACATAGTATAGTAAGTCATAAAGTGATAAAAAGACATAGTATAGTATGTCATAAAATTGATAAAAAGACATAGTATAGTAAGTATAAAGTGATAAAAAGTCATAGTATAGTATGTCAAAAAAGTGATAAAAGACATAGTATAGTATGTCATAAAATTGATAAAAAGACATAGTATAGTATGTCATAAAATTGATAAATTGACATATATAGTGTCATAAAGGATGATAAAATAGTATAGTATGTCAAAAAGTGATAAAAGACATAGTATAGCATGTCATAAATTTCATAAAAGACATAGTAGTAGTATGTCATAAAATTGATAAACATGACATAGTATAGTAAGTCATAAAGTGATAAAAAGACATAGTATAGTATGTCAAAAAAGTGATAAATAGACATAGTATAGTAGTCATGAATTTCATAAAAAGACATAGTATAGTATGTCATAAATTGATAAAAAGACATAGTATAGTATGTCATAAATGATAAAAAGACATAGTATAGTATGTCATGAAATTGATAAAAAGACATAGTATAGTATGTCATAAAATTGATAAAAAGACATAGTATAGTATGTCATAAAATTGATAAAAAGACATAGTATAGTATGTCATGAAATTGATAAAAAGACATAGTATAGTATGTTGTAAAATTGATAAAAAAGACATAGTATAGTATGTCATAAAAAGATAAAAAAACATAGTATAGTATGTCAAAAGTGATAAAAAGACATAGTATAGTATGTCATAAAATTGATAAAAAAGACATTGTATAGTATGTCATGAAATTGATAAACATGACATAGTATAGTAAGTCATAAAGTGATAAAAAGACATAGTGTAGTATGTCATGAAATTGATAAAAAAGACATAGTATAGTATGTTGTAAAATTGATAAAAATGACATAGTATAGTATGTCATGAAATTGATAAAAAAGACAGTATAGTATGTCAATAAAAGTGATAAAAAGACATAGTATTGCATGTCATGAACTTCATAAAAAGACATAGTATAGTATGTTGTAAAATTGATAAAAAAGACATAGTAGAGTATGTCATGAAATTGATAAAGAGACATAGTATAGTCTGTCATAAAATTGATAAAAAAGACATAGTATAGTATGTCAAAAAAGTGATAAAAAGACAGTATAGTATGTCAAAAAAAAATGATAAAAAGACATAGTATAGTATGTCATAAAATTGATAAACATGACATAGTATAGTAAGTCATAAAGTGATAAAAAAGACATAGTATAGTATGTCAAAAAAGTGATAAAAAGACATAGTATAGTATGTCATGAATTGATAAAAAGACATAGTATAGTATGTCATAAAATTGATAAAAAGACATAGTATAGTAAGTCATAAAGTGATAAAAAGACATAGTATAGTATGTCATGAAATTGATAAAAAGACATAGTATAGTATGTCATGAAATTGATAAAAAGACATAGTATAGTATGTCAATAAAATTGATAAAAAGACATAGTATAGTATGTCATGAACTTGATAAAAAGACATAGTATAGTATGTTGTAAAATTGATAAAAAGACATAGTATAGTATGTCATGAAATTGATAAAAGACATAGTATAGTATGTCATAAAATTGATAAACATGACATAGTATAGTAAGTCATAAAGTGATAAAAAGACATAGTATAGTATGTCATGAAATTGATAAAAAGACATAGTATAGTATGTCATAAAATTGATAAAAAGACATAGTATAGTATGTCATAAAGATAAAAAAAGACATAGTATAGTATGTCAAAAAGTGATAAAAAGACATAGTATAGTATGTCACAAAATTGATAAAAAGACATAGTATAGTATGTCATAAAATTGATAAAAATGACATAGTATAGTAGTATAAAGTGATAAAAAACATAGTATAGTATGTCAAAAAAGTGATAAAAAGACATAGTATAGCATGTCATAAATTTGATAAAAAGACATAGTATAGTATGTCATAAAATTGATAAACTTGACATAGTATAGTAAGTCATAAAGTGATAAAAAGACATAGTATAGTATGTCAAAAAAGTGATAAAAAGACATAGTATAGCATGTCATGAATTTCGAAAAAGACATAGTATAGTATGTCATAAAGTGATAAAAATGACATAGTATAGTAAGTCATAAAGTGATAAAAAGACATAGTATAGTATGTCATGAAATTGATAAAAAGACATAGTATAGTATGTTGTAAAATTGATAAAAAGACATAGTATAGTAAGTATAGTGATAAAAAGTCATAGTATAGTATGTCAAAAAAGTGATAAAAAGACATAGTATAGTATGTCATAAAATTGATAAAAAGACATAGTATAGTATGTCATAAAATTGATAAACAAGACATAGTATAGTAAGTCATAAAGTGATAAAAAGACATAGTATAGTATGTTGTAAAATTGATAAAAAGACATAGTATAGTATGTATAAAGTGATAAAAAGACATAGTAAAGTATGTCAAAAAGTGATAAAAAGACATAGTATAGTATGTCATAAAATTGATAAAAAGACATAGTATAGTATGTCATAAAATTGATAAACATGACATAGTATAGTAAGTCATAAAGTGATAAAAAGACATAGTATAGTATGTCAAAAAAGTGATAAAAGACATAGTATAGTATGTCATAAATTTGATAAAAGACATAGTATAGTATGTCATAAATGATAAAAATGACATAGTATAGTAAGTCATAAAGTGATAAAAAGACATAGTATAGTATGTCAAAAAAGTGATAAAAAGACATAGTATAGTATGTCATGAATTTCATAAAAGACATAGTATAGTATGTCATAAAATTGATAAAAAGACATAGTATAGTATGTCATAAAGTGATAAAAAGACATAGTATAGTATGTCATGAAATTGATAAAAAGACATAGTATAGTATGTTGTAAAATTGATAAAAAAGACATAGTATAGTATGTCATAAAATTGATAAAAGACATAGTATAGTAAGTCATGAAATTGATAAAAAGACATAGTATAGTATGTCATAAAATTGATAAAAAGACATAGTATAGTATGTCATAAAAGATAAAAAGACATAGTATAGTATGTCAAAAAGTGATAAAAAGACATAGTATAGTATGTCATAAAATTGATAAAAAGACATAGTATAGTATGTCATAAAATTGATAAAAATGACATAGTATAGTATGTCATAAAGTGATAAAAAGACATAGTATAGTATGTCATGAAATTGATAAAAAGACATAGTATAGTATGTTGTAAAATTGATAAAAAGACATAGTATAGTATATGTCAAATTGATAAAAAAGACAGTATAGTATGTCAATAAAAGTGATAAAAAGACATAGTATTGCATGTCATGAACTTCATAAAAAGACATAGTATAGTATGTTGTAAAATTGATAAAAAAGACATAGTAGAGTATGTCATGAAATTGATAAAGAGACATAGTATAGTCTGTCATAAAATTGATAAAAAAGACATAGTATAGTATGTCAAAAAAAGTGATAAAAAGACAGTATAGTATGTCAAAAAAAAATGATAAAAAGACATAGTATAGTATGTCAAAAAAAGTGATACAAAGACATAGTATTGCATGTCATGAACTTCATAAAAGACATAGTATAGTATGTTGTAAAATTGATAAAAAAGACATAGTAGAGTATGTCATGAAATTGATAAAGAGACATAGTATAGCATGTCATAAAATTGATAAAAGACATAGTATAGTATGTCATAAAATTGATAAAAAGACATAGTATAGTATGTCAAAAAATTGATAAAAAGACATAGTATAGTATGTCATAAAATTGATAAAAAAGACATAGTATAGTATGTCATAAAGTGATAAAAAGACATAGTATAGTATGTCATAAATTTGATAAAAAACATAGTATAGTATGTCATGAAATTGATAAAAAGACATAGTATAGTAGTATTAAAGTGATAAAAAGACATAGTATAGTATGTCAAAAAAGTGATAAAAAGACATAGTATAGTATGTCATGAATTTCATAAAAAGACATAGTATAGTATGTCATAAAATTGATAAAAAAATGACATAGTATAGTATGTCATAAAGTGATAAAAAGACATAGTATAGTATGTCATAAAATTGATAAAAGACATAGTATAGTATGTCATAAAATTGATAAAAAGACATAGTATAGTAAGTCATAAAGTGATAAAAAAGTCATAGTATAGTATGTCAAAAAGTGATAAAAGACATAGTATAGTATGTCATAAAATTGATAAAAGACATAGTATAGTATGTCATAAAATTGATAAACATGACATAGTATAGTAAGTCATAAAGTGATAAAAAGACATAGTATAGTATGTCAAAAATAAAAAGACATAGTATAGTATGTCATAAATTTGAAAAAGACATAGTATAGTATGTCATAAAATTGATAAAAAAGACATAGTATAGTATGTCATAAAATGATAAAAAAGACATAGTATAGTATGTCATGAAATTGATAAAAAAGACATAGTATAGTATGTCATAAAATTGATAAAAAAGACAGTATAGTATGTCATAAAATTGATAAAAAAGACATATATAGTATGTCATAAAATTGATAAAAACAATAGAAGTATAGTATGTCATAAAGTGATAAAAAGACATAGTATAGTATGTCATGAAGTGATAAAAAGACATAGTATAGTATGTTGTAAAATTGATAAAAGACATAGTATAGTATGTCATGAAAAGATAAAAAAGACATAGTATAGTATGTCAAAAAGTGATAAAAAGACATAGTATAGTATGTCATAAAGTGATAAAAAAGACATAGTATAGTATGTCATAAATTGATAAAAAGACATAGTATAGTATGTATACAAAATTGATAAAAAGACATAGTATAGTATGTCAAAAAAATGATAAAAAGACATAGTATAGTATGTCAAAAAATTGATAAAAGACATAGTATAGTATGTCATAAAATTGATAAAAAGACATAGTATAGTAAGTCATAAAGTGATAAAAAGACATAGTATAGTATGTCAAAAAAATGATAAAAAGACATAGTATAGTATGTCATAAATTTGATAAAAAAACATAGTATAGTATCATGAAATTGATAAACTAAATGACATAGTATAGTAAGTCATAAAGTGATAAAAAGACATAGTATAGTATGTCAAAAAGTGATAAAAAGACATAGTATAGTATGTCATAAATTTCATAAAAGACATAGTATAGTATGTCATAAAATTGATAAAATGACATAGTATAGTAAGTCATAAAGTGATAAAAAGACATAGTATAGTATGTCATAAATGAAATAAAAAGACATAGTATAGTATGTTGTAAAATTGAAAAAAAAAAAAAAAGACATAGTATAGTAAGTATAAAGTGATAAAAAACATAGTATAGTATGTCAAAAAAGTGATAAAAAGACATAGTATAGTATGTCATAAAATTGATAAAAAAGACATATATAGTATGTCATAAAATTGATAAAAGACATAGTATAGTAAGTCATAAAGTGATAAAAAGACATAGTATAGTATGTCAAAAAATTGATAAAAAGACATAGTATAGTATGTCATGAATTGAAAAGACATAGTATAGTATGTCATAAAATTGATAAAAAGACATATAAATAGTATAGTCATAAAGTGATAAAAGACATAGTATAGTATGTCATAAATGTAAAAAAGACATAGTATAGTATGTCATAAAATTGATAAAAAAGACATAGTATAGTATGTCATAAAGTGATAAAAAGACATAGTATAGTATGTCATAAATTGATAAAAAGACATAGTATAGTATGTCATAAGTGATAAAAAGACATAGTATAGTATGTCATGAAATTGATAAAAAGACATAGTATAGTATGTTGTAAAATTGATAAAAAGACATAGTATAGTATGTCATAAAGTGATAAAAACATAGTATAGTATGTCAAAAGTGATAAAAACATAGTATAGTATGTCATAAAATTGATAAAAGACATAGTATAGTATGTCATAAAATTGATAAAAAAGACATAGTATAGTATGTCATAAAATTGATAAAAAGACATAGTATAGTATGTCATAAAATTGATAAAAAGACATAGTATAGTATGTCATAAAGTGATAAAAAAGACATAGTATAGTATGTCAAAAAAGTAAAAAGACATAGTATAGTATGTCATAAAATTGATAAAAAGACATATATAGTATGTCATAAAATTGATAAAAAGACATAGTATAGTATGTTGTAAAATTGATAAAAAGACATAGTATAGTATGTCATAAAAAAGAAGTAATCAAAAAGTCATAAATAATAGTATTATGTCAAAAAAGTGATAAAAGACATAGTATAGTATGTCACAAAATTGATAAAAGACATAGTATAGTATGTCATAAAATTGATAAAAATGACATAGTATAGTAAGTCATAAGTGATAAAAAGACATAGTATAGTATGTCAAAAAGTGATAAAAAGACATAGTATAGTATGTCATAAATTTGATAAAAAGACATAGTATAGTATGTCATAAAATTGATAAAAATGACATAGTATAGTATGTCATAAAGTGATAAAAAGACATAGTATAGTATGTCAAAAAAGTGATAAAAAGACATAGTATAGTATGTCATGAATTTGATAAAAAGACATAGTATAGTATGTCATAAAATTGATAAAAAGACATAGTATAGTAAGTCATAAAGTGATAAAAAGACATAGTATAGTATGTCATGAAATTGATAAAAATGACATAGTATAGTATGTCATAAAGTGATAAAAAGACATAGTATAGTATGTCATGAAATTGATAAAAAGACATAGTATAGTATGTCATAAAATTGATAAAAAGACATAGTATAGTATGTCATAAAATTGATAAAAAGACATAGTATAGTATGTCATAAAATTGATAAAAAGACATAGTATAGTATGTCATAAAGTTGATAAAAAGACATAGTATAGTATGTCATAAAATTGATAAAAAGACATAGTATAGTATGTCATGAAATTGATAAAAAGACATAGTATAGTATGTCATAAAATTGATAAAAAGACATAGTATAGTATGTCAAAAGTGATAAAAAGACATAGTATAGTATGTCATAAAAATGATAAAAAGACATAGTATAGTATGTCAAAAAAGTGATAAAAGACATAGTATAGTATGTCATGAAATTGATAAAGACATAGTATAGTATGTCATAAAATTGATAAAAAGACATAGTATAGTATGTCATGAAATTGATAAAAAGACATAGTATAGTATGTCATAAAATTGATAAAAAGACATAGTATAGTATGTCATAAAATTGATAAAAAGACATAGTATAGTATGTCAAAAAATTGATAAAAATGACATAGTATAGTATGTCAAAAAAATGATAGACATAGTATAGTATGTCAAAAAATGATAAAAAGACATAGTATAGTATGTCATAAAATTGATAAAAAGACATAGTATAGTAAGTCATAAAGTGATAAAAAGACATAGTATAGTATGTCAAAAAAGTGATAAAAGACATAGTATAGTATGTCATAAATTTCATAAAAACATAGTATAGTATGTCATAAAATTGATAAAAATGACATAGTATAGTATGTCATAAAGTGATAAAAAGACATAGTATAGTATGTCAAAAAGTGATAAAAAGACATAGTATAGTATGTCATAAATTTCATAAAAAAGACATAGTATAGTATGTCATAAAAGTGATAAAATGACATAGTATAGTAAGTCATAAAGTGATAAAAAGACATAGTATAGTATGTCATGAAATTGATAAAAAGACACAGTATAGTATGTTGTAAAATTGATAAAAAGACATAGTATAGTAAGTCATAAAGTGATAAAAAGACATAGTATAGTATGTCAAAAAGTGATAAAAACATAGTATAGTATGTCATAAAATTGATAAAAAGACATAGTATAGTATGTCATAAAGATAAAAAAGACATAGTATAGTATGTCAAAAGTGATAAAAAGACATAGTATAGTATGTCATAAAATGATAAAAAGACATAGTATAGTATGTCATAAAATTGATAAAAAGACATAGTATAGTAAGTCATAAAGTGATAAAAAGACATAGTATAGTATGTCAAAAAAGTGATAAAAAGACATAGTATAGTATGTCATAAATTTGATAAAAAGACATAGTATAGTATGTCATAAAATTGATAAAAATGACATAGTATAGTATGTCATAAAGTGATAAAAAGACATAGTATAGTATGTCAAAAAGTGATAAAAAGACATAGTATAGTATGTCATGAAATTGATAAAAGACATAGTATAGTATGTCATAAAATTGATAAAAAGACATAGTATAGTATGTCATAAAGTGATAAAAAAGACATAGTATAGTATGTCATGAAATTGATAAAAAGACATAGTATAGTATGTCATAAAATTGATAAAAAGACATAGTATAGTATGTCATAAAATTGATAAAAAGACATAGTATAGTATGTCATAAAATTGATAAAAAGACATAGTATAGTATGTCATAATGATAAAAAGACATAGTATAGTATGTCATAAAATTGATAAAAAGACATAGTATAGTATGTCATAAAATTGATAAAAAGACATAGTATAGTATGTCATAAATTGATAAAAAGACATAGTATAGTATGTCATAAAATTGATAAAAAGACATAGTATAGTATGTCATAAAATTGATAAAAAGACATAGTATAGTATGTCAAAATTGATAAAAAGACATAGTATAGTATGTCATAAAGTGATAAAAAGACATAGTATAGTATGTCAAAAAAGTGATAAAAAGACATAGTATAGTATGTCATAAAATTGATAAAAAGACATAGTATAGTATGTCATAAAATTGATAAAAAGACATAGTATAGTATGTCATAAAGTGATAAAAAGACATAGTATAGTATGTCATAAAAAGTGATAAAAAGACATAGTATAGTATGTCATAAAATTGATAAAAAGACATAGTATAGTATGTCATAAAATTGATAAAAAGACATAGTATAGTATGTCATAAAGTGATAAAAAGACATAGTATAGTATGTCAAAAAAGTGATAAAAAGACATAGTATAGTATGTCATAAATTGATAAAAAGACATAGTATAGTATGTCATAAAATTGATAAAAAGACATAGTATAGTAAGTCATAAAGTGATAAAAAGACATAGTATAGTATGTCAAAAAAGTGATAAAAAGACATAGTATAGTATGTCATAAATTTCATAAAAGACATAGTATAGTATGTCATAAAATTGATAAAAATGACATAGTATAGTAAGTCATAAAGTGATAAAAAGACATAGTATAGTATGTCAAAAAAGTGATAAAAAGACATAGTATAGTATGTCATAAAATTGATAAAAAGACATAGTATAGTATGTCATAAAATTGATAAAAAGACATAGTATAGTATGTCATAAAGTGATAAAAAGACATAGTATAGTATGTCATGAAATTGATAAAAAGACATAGTATAGTATGTCATAAAATTGATAAAAAGACATAGTATAGTATGTCATAAAGTGATAAAAAGACATAGTATAGTATGTCAAAAAGTGATAAAAAGACATAGTATAGTATGTCATAAAATTGATAAAAAGACATAGTATAGTATGTCATAAAATTGATAAAAATGACATAGTATAGTAAGTCATAAAGTGATAAAAAGACATAGTATAGTATGTCAAAAAAGTGATAAAAGACATAGTATAGTATGTCATAAATTTGATAAAAAGACATAGTATAGTATGTCATAAAATTGATAAAAAGACATAGTATAGTATGTCATAAAGTGATAAAAAGACATAGTATAGTATGTCATAAAATTGATAAAAAGACATAGTATAGTATGTCATAAAATTGATAAAAAGACATAGTATAGTATGTCATAAAATTGATAAAAAGACATAGTATAGTATGTCATAAAATTGATAAAAAGACATAGTATAGTATGTCATAAAATGATAAAAAGACATAGTATAGTATGTCATAAAATTGATAAAAAGACATAGTATAGTATGTCATAAAATTGATAAAAAGACATAGTATAGTATGTCATAAAGTGATAAAAAGACATAGTATAGTATGTCATAAAATTGATAAAAAGACATAGTATAGTATGTCATAAAATTGATAAAAAGACATAGTATAGTATGTCATAAAATTGATAAAAAGACATAGTATAGTATGTCATAAAATTGATAAAAAGACATAGTATAGTATGTCAAAAATTGATAAAAAGACATAGTATAGTATGTCATAAAGTGATAAAAAGACATAGTATAGTATGTAAAGTGATAAAAAGACATAGTATAGTATGTCATAAAATTGATAAAAAGACATAGTATAGTATGTCATAAATTGATAAAAAGACATAGTATAGTATGTCATAAAATTGATAAAAAGACATAGTATAGTATGTCATAAAGTGATAAAAAGACATAGTATAGTATGTCAAAAAGTGATAAAAAGACATAGTATAGTATGTCATAAAATTGATAAAAAGACATAGTATAGTATGTCATAAAATTGATAAAAAGACATAGTATAGTATGTCATAAAGTGATAAAAAGACATAGTATAGTATGTCAAAAAAGTGATAAAAAGACATAGTATAGTATGTCATAAATTTGATAAAAAGACATAGTATAGTATGTCATAAAATTGATAAAAAGACATAGTATAGTATGTCATAAAGTGATAAAAAGACATAGTATAGTATGTCAAAAAATTGATAAAAAGACATAGTATAGTATGTCATAAAATTGATAAAAAGACATAGTATAGTATGTCATAAAATTGATAAAAAGACATAGTATAGTATGTCATAAAGTGATAAAAAGACATAGTATAGTATGTCATAAAATTGATAAAAAGACATAGTATAGTATGTCATAAAGTGATAAAAAGACATAGTATAGTATGTCATAAAATTGATAAAAAGACATAGTATAGTATGTCATAAAATGATAAAAAGACATAGTATAGTATGTCATAAAATTGATAAAAAGACATAGTATAGTATGTCATAAAATTGATAAAAAGACATAGTATAGTATGTCATAAAATTGATAAAAAGACATAGTATAGTATGTCATAAAATTGATAAAAAGACATAGTATAGTATGTCATGAAATTGATAAAAAGACATAGTATAGTATGTCATAAAATTGATAAAAAGACATAGTATAGTATGTCAAAAGTGATAAAAAGACATAGTATAGTATGTCAAAAAATGATAAAAAGACATAGTATAGTATGTCAAAAAAGTGATAAAAAGACATAGTATAGTATGTCATGAAATTGATAAAAAGACATAGTATAGTATGTCATAAAATTGATAAAAAGACATAGTATAGTATGTCATAAATTGATAAAAAGACATAGTATAGTATGTCATAAAATTGATAAAAAGACATAGTATAGTATGTCATAAAATTGATAAAAAGACATAGTATAGTATGTCAAAAAATTGATAAAAAGACATAGTATAGTATGTCAAAAATTGATAAAAAGACATAGTATAGTATGTCAAAAAATTGATAAAAAGACATAGTATAGTATGTCATAAAATTGATAAAAAGACATAGTATAGTATGTCATAAAGTGATAAAAAGACATAGTATAGTATGTCAAAAAATTGATAAAAAGACATAGTATAGTATGTCATAAATTTCATAAAAAGACATAGTATAGTATGTCATAAAATTGATAAAAAGACATAGTATAGTATGTCATAAAGTGATAAAAAGACATAGTATAGTATGTCAAAAAGTGATAAAAAGACATAGTATAGTATGTCATGAAATTGATAAAAAGACATAGTATAGTATGTCATAAAATTGATAAAATGACATAGTATAGTATGTCATAAAGTGATAAAAAGACATAGTATAGTATGTCATGAAATTGATAAAAAGACATAGTATAGTATGTCATAAAATTGATAAAAAGACATAGTATAGTATGTCATAAAGTGATAAAAAGACATAGTATAGTATGTCAAAAAGTGATAAAAAGACATAGTATAGTATGTCATAAAATTGATAAAAAGACATAGTATAGTATGTCATAAAGATAAAAAGACATAGTATAGTATGTCATAAAGTGATAAAAAGACATAGTATAGTATGTCATAAAATTGATAAAAAGACATAGTATAGTATGTCATAAAATTGATAAAAAGACATAGTATAGTATGTCATAAAGTGATAAAAAGACATAGTATAGTATGTCAAAAAAGTAAAAAGACATAGTATAGTATGTCATAAAATTGATAAAAAGACATAGTATAGTATGTCATAAAATTGATAAAAAGACATAGTATAGTAAGTCATAAAGTGATAAAAAGACATAGTATAGTATGTCAAAAGTGATAAAAAGACATAGTATAGTATGTCATGAATTTGATAAAAGACATAGTATAGTATGTCATAAAATTGATAAAAAGACATAGTATAGTATGTCATAAAGTGATAAAAAGACATAGTATAGTATGTCATGAAATTGATAAAAAGACATAGTATAGTATGTCATAAAATTGATAAAAAGACATAGTATAGTATGTCATAAAATTGATAAAAAGACATAGTATAGTATGTCATAAAATTGATAAAAAGACATAGTATAGTATGTCATAAAATGATAAAAAAGACATAGTATAGTATGTCATAAAATTGATAAAAAGACATAGTATAGTATGTCATAAAATTGATAAAAAGACATAGTATAGTATGTCATAAAATTGATAAAAAGACATAGTATAGTATGTCATAAAATTGATAAAAAGACATAGTATAGTATGTCATAAAATTGATAAAAAGACATAGTATAGTATGTCAAAATTGATAAAAAGACATAGTATAGTATGTCATAAAGTGATAAAAAGACATAGTATAGTATGTCAAAAAGTGATAAAAAGACATAGTATAGTATGTCATAAAATTGATAAAAAGACATAGTATAGTATGTCATAAAATTGATAAAAAGACATAGTATAGTATGTCATAAAGTGATAAAAAGACATAGTATAGTATGTCAAAAAAAGTGATAAAAAGACATAGTATAGTATGTCATAAATTTCATAAAAAGACATAGTATAGTATGTCATAAAATTGATAAAAAGACATAGTATAGTATGTCATAAAATTGATAAAAAGACATAGTATAGTATGTCAAAAAATTGATAAAAAGACATAGTATAGTATGTCATAAAATTGATAAAAAGACATAGTATAGTATGTCATAAAATTGATAAAAAGACATAGTATAGTATGTCATAAAGTGATAAAAAGACATAGTATAGTATGTCAAAAAAGTGATAAAAAGACATAGTATAGTATGTCATAAAATTGATAAAAAGACATAGTATAGTATGTCATAAAATTGATAAAAAGACATAGTATAGTATGTCATAAAGTGATAAAAAGACATAGTATAGTATGTCAAAAAATTGATAAAAAGACATAGTATAGTATGTCATAAATTTGATAAAAAGACATAGTATAGTATGTCATAAAATTGATAAAAAGACATAGTATAGTATGTCATAAAGTGATAAAAAGACATAGTATAGTATGTCATGAAATTGATAAAAAGACATAGTATAGTATGTCATAAAATTGATAAAAAGACATAGTATAGTATGTCATAAAATTGATAAAAAGACATAGTATAGTATGTCATAAAATTGATAAAAAGACATAGTATAGTATGTCATAAAATTGATAAAAAGACATAGTATAGTATGTCATAAAATTGATAAAAAGACATAGTATAGTATGTCAAAAAAGTGATAAAAAGACATAGTATAGTATGTCATAAAATTGATAAAAAGACATAGTATAGTATGTCATAAAATTGATAAAAAGACATAGTATAGTATGTCATAAAATGATAAAAGACATAGTATAGTATGTCATAAAATTGATAAAAAGACATAGTATAGTATGTCATGAAATTGATAAAAAGACATAGTATAGTATGTCATAAAATTGATAAAAAGACATAGTATAGTATGTCATAAAATTGATAAAAAGACATAGTATAGTATGTCATAAAATTGATAAAAAGACATAGTATAGTATGTCAAAAAATGATAAAAAGACATAGTATAGTATGTCAAAAAATTGATAAAAAGACATAGTATAGTATGTCATAAATTTGATAAAAAGACATAGTATAGTATGTCATAAAATTGATAAAAAGACATAGTATAGTATGTCATAAAATTGATAAAAAGACATAGTATAGTATGTCATGAAATTGATAAAAAGACATAGTATAGTATGTCATAAAATTGATAAAAAGACATAGTATAGTATGTCATAAAGTGATAAAAAGACATAGTATAGTATGTCAAAAAAGTGATAAAAAGACATAGTATAGTATGTCATAAAATTGATAAAAAGACATAGTATAGTATGTCATAAAATTGATAAAAAGACATAGTATAGTATGTCATAAAGTGATAAAAAGACATAGTATAGTATGTCATAAAATTGATAAAAAGACATAGTATAGTATGTTGTAAAATTGATAAAAAGACATAGTATAGTATGTCATAAAGTGATAAAAAGACATAGTATAGTATGTCAAAAAAGTGATAAAAAGACATAGTATAGTATGTCATAAAATTGATAAAAAGACATAGTATAGTATGTCATAAAATTGATAAAAATGACATAGTATAGTATGTCATAAAGTGATAAAAAAGACATAGTATAGTATGTCATAAATTGATAAAAAGACATAGTATAGTATGTCATAAAATTGATAAAAAGACATAGTATAGTATGTCATAAAATTGATAAAAAGACATAGTATAGTATGTCAAAAAAGTGATAAAAAGACATAGTCATGAAATTGATAAAAAGACATAGTATAGTATGTCATAAAATTGATAAAAAGACATAGTATAGTATGTCATAAAATTGATAAAAAGACATAGTATAGTATGTCATAAAGTGATAAAAAGACATAGTATAGTATGTCAAAAATTGATAAAAAGACATAGTATAGTATGTCATAAAATTGATAAAAAAGACATAGTATAGTATGTCATAAAATTGATAAAAAGACATAGTATAGTATGTCATAAATTGATAAAAAGACATAGTATAGTATGTCATAAAATTGATAAAAAGACATAGTATAGTATGTCATAAAGTGATAAAAAGACATAGTATAGTATGTCAAAAATTGATAAAAAGACATAGTATAGTATGTCATAAAATTGATAAAAAGACATAGTATAGTATGTCATAAAATTGATAAAAAGACATAGTATAGTATGTCATAAAGTGATAAAAAGACATAGTATAGTATGTCATGAAATTGATAAAAAGACATAGTATAGTATGTCATAAAATTGATAAAAAGACATAGTATAGTATGTCATAAATTGATAAAAAGACATAGTATAGTATGTCATAAAGTGATAAAAAGACATAGTATAGTATGTCATGAAATTGATAAAAAGACATAGTATAGTATGTCATAAAATTGATAAAAAGACATAGTATAGTATGTCATAAAATTGATAAAAAGACATAGTATAGTATGTCATAAAATGATAAAAAGACATAGTATAGTATGTCAAAAAATTGATAAAAGACATAGTATAGTATGTCATGAAATTGATAAAAAGACATAGTATAGTATGTCATAAAATTGATAAAAAAGACATAGTATAGTATGTCATGAAATTGATAAAAAGACATAGTATAGTATGTCATAAAATTGATAAAAAGACATAGTATAGTATGTCATAAAATTGATAAAAAGACATAGTATAGTATGTCATAAAATTGATAAAAAGACATAGTATAGTATGTCAAAAATGATAAAAAGACATAGTATAGTATGTCAAAAAATTGATAAAAAGACATAGTATAGTATGTCATAAATTTGATAAAAAGACATAGTATAGTATGTCATAAAATTGATAAAAATGACATAGTATAGTATGTCATAAAAGTGATAAAAAGACATAGTATAGTATGTCAAAAAATTGATAAAAAGACATAGTATAGTATGTCATAAAATTGATAAAAAGACATAGTATAGTATGTCATAAAATTGATAAAAAGACATAGTATAGTATGTCATAAAGTGATAAAAAGACATAGTATAGTATGTCATGAAATTGATAAAAAGACATAGTATAGTATGTCATAAAATTGATAAAAAGACATAGTATAGTATGTCATAAAATTGATAAAAGACATAGTATAGTATGTCATAAAGTGATAAAAAGACATAGTATAGTATGTCATAAAATTGATAAAAAGACATAGTATAGTATGTCATAAAGAGATAAAAAGACATAGTATAGTATGTCAAAAAAGTGATAAAAAGACATAGTATAGTATGTCATAAAATTGATAAAAAGACATAGTATAGTATGTCATAAAATTGATAAAAATGACATAGTATAGTATGTCATAAAGTGATAAAAAGACATAGTATAGTATGTCATGAAATTGATAAAAAGACATAGTATAGTATGTCATAAAATTGATAAAAAGACATAGTATAGTATGTCATAAAATTGATAAAAAGACATAGTATAGTATGTCAAAAAATTGATAAAAAGACATAGTATAGTATGTCAAAAAAATGATAAAAAGACATAGTATAGTATGTCAAAAGTGATAAAAAGACATAGTATAGTATGTCATAAAATTGATAAAAAGACATAGTATAGTATGTCATAAAATTGATAAAAAGACATAGTATAGTATGTCATGAAATTGATAAAAAGACATAGTATAGTATGTCATAAAATGATAAAAAGACATAGTATAGTATGTCATAAAATTGATAAAAAGACATAGTATAGTATGTCAAAAATTGATAAAAAGACATAGTATAGTATGTCATAAAATTGATAAAAAGACATAGTATAGTATGTCATAAAATTGATAAAAAGACATAGTATAGTATGTCATAAAATTGATAAAAAGACATAGTATAGTATGTCATAAAGTGATAAAAAGACATAGTATAGTATGTCATGAAATTGATAAAAAGACATAGTATAGTATGTCATAAAATTGATAAAAAGACATAGTATAGTATGTCATAAAATTGATAAAAAGACATAGTATAGTATGTCATAAAATTGATAAAAATGACATAGTATAGTATGTCATAAAGTGATAAAAAGACATAGTATAGTATGTCATGAAATTGATAAAAAGACATAGTATAGTATGTCATAAAATTGATAAAAAGACATAGTATAGTATGTCATAAAGTGATAAAAAGACATAGTATAGTATGTCAAAAATTGATAAAAAGACATAGTATAGTATGTCATAAAATTGATAAAAAGACATAGTATAGTATGTCATAAAATTGATAAAAATGACATAGTATAGTAAGTCATAAAGTGATAAAAAGACATAGTATAGTATGTCATAAAATTGATAAAAAGACATAGTATAGTATGTCATAAAATTGATAAAAAGACATAGTATAGTATGTCATAAAATTGATAAAAAGACATAGTATAGTATGTCAAAAAAGTGATAAAAAGACATAGTATAGTATGTCATGAAATTGATAAAAAGACATAGTATAGTATGTCATAAAATTGATAAAAAGACATAGTATAGTATGTCATAAAATTGATAAAAAGACATAGTATAGTATGTCATAAAATTGATAAAAAGACATAGTATAGTATGTCAAAAAAGTGATAAAAAGACATAGTATAGTATGTCATAAAATTGATAAAAAGACATAGTATAGTATGTCATAAAATTGATAAAAAGACATAGTATAGTATGTCATAAAATTGATAAAAAGACATAGTATAGTATGTCATAAAATTGATAAAAGACATAGTATAGTATGTCATAAAGTGATAAAAAGACATAGTATAGTATGTCATAAAATTGATAAAAAGACATAGTATAGTATGTCATAAAATTGATAAAAAGACATAGTATAGTATGTCATAAAGTGATAAAAAGACATAGTATAGTATGTCATAAAATTGATAAAAAGACATAGTATAGTATGTCATAAAATTGATAAAAAGACATAGTATAGTATGTCATAAAATTGATAAAAAGACATAGTATAGTATGTCAAAAAAGTGATAAAAAGACATAGTCATGAAATTGATAAAAGACATAGTATAGTATGTCATAAAATTGATAAAAAGACATAGTATAGTATGTCATAAAATTGATAAAAAGACATAGTATAGTATGTCATAAAGTGATAAAAAGACATAGTATAGTATGTCAAAAAAGTGATAAAAAGACATAGTATAGTATGTCAAAATTGATAAAAAGACATAGTATAGTATGTCATAAAATTGATAAAAAGACATAGTATAGTATGTCATAAAAGATAAAAAGACATAGTATAGTATGTCAAAAAATTGATAAAAAGACATAGTATAGTATGTCATAAAATTGATAAAAAGACATAGTATAGTATGTCATAAAATTGATAAAAATGACATAGTATAGTATGTCATAAAGTGATAAAAAGACATAGTATAGTATGTCATGAAATTGATAAAAAGACATAGTATAGTATGTCATAAAATTGATAAAAAGACATAGTATAGTATGTCATAAAATTGATAAAAAGACATAGTATAGTATGTCAAAAAAGTGATAAAAAGACATAGTATAGTATGTCATGAAATTCATAAAAAGACATAGTATAGTATGTCATAAAATTGATAAAAAGACATAGTATAGTATGTCATGAAATTGATAAAAAGACATAGTATAGTATGTCATAAAATTGATAAAAAGACATAGTATAGCATGTCATAAAATTGATAAAAAAGTCATAGTATAGTATGTCACAAAATTGATAAAAAAGACATAGTATAGTATGTCAAAAAAAAAGATAAAAAGACATAGTATAGTATGTTGTAAAATTGATAAAAAGACATAGTATGGTATGTCATAAAAGTGATAAAATGACATAGTATAGTAAGTCATAAAGTGATAAAAAAGACATAGTATAGTATGTCATGAAATTGATAAAAAGACATAGTATAGTATGTTGTAAAATTGATAAAAAGACATAGTATAGTATGTCATAAAGTGATAAAAAGACATAGTATAGTATGTCAAAAAGTGATAAAAAGACATAGTATAGTATGTCATAAAATTGATAAAAAGACATAGTATAGTATGTCATAAAATTGATAAAAAGACATAGTATAGTATGTCATAAAGTGATAAAAAGACATAGTATAGTATGTCATGAAATTGATAAAAAGACATAGTATAGTATGTCATAAAATTGATAAAAAGACATAGTATAGTATGTCATAAATTGATAAAAAGACATAGTATAGTATGTCATAAAAGTGATAAAAAGACATAGTATAGTATGTCATAAATTGATAAAAGACATAGTATAGTATGTCATAAAATTGATAAAAAGACATAGTATAGTATGTCAAAAAATTGATAAAAAGACATAGTATAGTATGTCAAAAATTGATAAAAGACATAGTATAGTATGTCAAAAAAGTGATAAAAAGACATAGTATAGTATGTCATGAAATTGATAAAAAGACATAGTATAGTATGTCATAAAATTGATAAAAAGACATAGTATAGTATGTCATGAAATTGATAAAAAGACATAGTATAGTATGTCATAAAATTGATAAAAAGACATAGTATAGTATGTCAAAAATTGATAAAAAGACATAGTATAGTATGTCATAAAGTGATAAAAAGACATAGTATAGTATGTCATAAAGTGATAAAAAGACATAGTATAGTATGTCATAAAATTGATAAAAAGACATAGTATAGTATGTCATAAAATTGATAAAAAGACATAGTATAGTATGTCATAAAATTGATAAAAAGACATAGTATAGTATGTCATAAAAGTGATAAAAGACATAGTATAGTATTCATAAAAAGACATAGTATAGTATGTCATAAATTGATAAAAAGACATAGTATAGTATGTCATAAAATTGATAAAAAGACATAGTATAGTATGTCATAAAGTGATAAAAAGACATAGTATAGTATGTCAAAAAAGTGATAAAAAGACATAGTATAGTATGTCATAAAATTGATAAAAAGACATAGTATAGTATGTCATAAAATTGATAAAAAGACATAGTATAGTATGTCATAAAGTGATAAAAAGACATAGTATAGTATGTCAAAAAATTGATAAAAAGACATAGTATAGTATGTCATAAAATTGATAAAAAGACATAGTATAGTATGTCATAAAGTGATAAAAATGACATAGTATAGTATGTCATAAAGTGATAAAAAGACATAGTATAGTATGTCATGAAATTGATAAAAAGACATAGTATAGTATGTCATAAAATTGATAAAAAGACATAGTATAGTATGTCATAAAATTGATAAAAAGACATAGTATAGTATGTCAAAAAAGTGATAAAAAGACATAGTATAGTATGTCATGAAATTGATAAAAAGACATAGTATAGTATGTCATAAAATTGATAAAAAGACATAGTATAGTATGTCATGAAATTGATAAAAAGACATAGTATAGTATGTCATAAAATTGATAAAAAGACATAGTATAGTATGTCATAAAATTGATAAAAAAGACATAGTATAGTATGTCATAAAGTGATAAAAAGACATAGTATAGTATGTCAAAAAATGATAAAAAGACATAGTATAGTATGTCATGAAATTGATAAAAAGACATAGTATAGTATGTCATAAAATTGATAAAAAGACATAGTATAGTATGTCATAAAATTGATAAAAAGACATAGTATAGTATGTCATAAAATTGATAAAAAGACATAGTATAGTATGTCATAAAAGTGATAAAAAGACATAGTATAGTATGTCATAAATTGATAAAAAGACATAGTATAGTATGTCATAAAATTGATAAAAAGACATAGTATAGTATGTCATAAAAGATAAAAAGACATAGTATAGTATGTCAAAAGTGATAAAAAGACATAGTATAGTATGTCATAAAATTGATAAAAAGACATAGTATAGTATGTCATAAAATTGATAAAAAGACATAGTATAGTAAGTCATAAAGTGATAAAAGACATAGTATAGTATGTCATGAAATTGATAAAAAGACATAGTATAGTATGTCATAAAATTGATAAAAAGACATAGTATAGTATGTCATAAATTGATAAAAAGACATAGTATAGTATGTCATAAAGTGATAAAAAGACATAGTATAGTATGTCATAAAATTGATAAAAAGACATAGTATAGTATGTCATAAAATTGATAAAAAGACATAGTATAGTATGTCATAAAATTGATAAAAAGACATAGTATAGTATGTCATAAAATTGATAAAAAAGACATAGTATAGTATGTCAAAAAATTGATAAAAAGACATAGTATAGTATGTCAAAAATGATAAAAAGACATAGTATAGTATGTCAAAAGTGATAAAAAGACATAGTATAGTATGTCATGAATTGATAAAAGACATAGTATAGTATGTCATAAAATTGATAAAAAGACATAGTATAGTATGTCATAAAATGATAAAAAGACATAGTATAGTATGTCAAAAAGTGATAAAAAGACATAGTATAGTATGTCATAAAATTGATAAAAACATATAGTATAGTATGTCATAAAATTGATAAAAAGACATAGTATAGTATGTCAAAAAGTGATAAAAAGACATAGTATAGTATGTCAAAAAAGTGATAAAAAGACATAGTATAGTATGTCATAAAATTGATAAAAAGACATAGTATAGTATGTCATAAAATTGATAAACATGACATAGTATAGTATGTCATAAAGTGATAAAAAGACATAGTATAGTATGTCATAAAATTGATAAAAAGACATAGTATAGTATGTCATAAAATTGATAAAAAGACATAGTATAGTATGTCATAAAATTGATAAAAAGACATAGTATAGTATGTCAAAAGTGATAAACATAGTATCATAGAAAATCATAAAAAGACATAGTATAGTATGTCATAAAATTGATAAAAAGACATAGTATAGTATGTCATAAATTGATAAAAAGACATAGTATAGTATGTCATAAAATGATAAAAAGACATAGTATAGTATGTCATAAAGTGATAAAAAGACATAGTATAGTATGTCATAAAATTGATAAAAAGACATAGTATAGTATGTCATAAAATTGATAAAAAGAGACATAGTATAGTATGTCATAAAATGATAAAAAGACATAGTATAGTATGTCAAAAATTGATAAAAAGACATAGTATAGTATGTCATAAAAGTGATAAAAAGACATAGTATAGTATGTCATAAAATTGATAAAAAGACATAGTATAGTATGTCATAAAGTGATAAAAAGACATAGTATAGTATGTCATGAAATTGATAAAAAGACATAGTATAGTATGTCATAAAATTGATAAAAAGACATAGTATAGTATGTCATAAAATTGATAAAAGACATAGTATAGTATGTCAAAAAATTGATAAAAAGACATAGTATAGTATGTCATAAAATTGATAAAAAGACATAGTATAGTATGTCATAAAATTGATAAAAAGACATAGTATAGTATGTCATAAAATTGATAAAAAGACATAGTATAGTATGTCATAAAATTGATAAAAAGACATAGTATAGTATGTCAAAAAATTGATAAAAAGACATAGTATAGTATGTCAAAAAATTGATAAAAAGACATAGTATAGTATGTCATAAAGTGATAAAAAGACATAGTATAGTATGTCAAAAAAATGATAAAAAGACATAGTATAGTATGTCATAAAATTGATAAAAAAGACATAGTATAGTATGTCATAAAATTGATAAAAAGACATAGTATAGTAAGTCATAAAGTGATAAAAAGACATAGTATAGTATGTCATAAATTGATAAAAAGACATAGTATAGTATGTCATAAAATTGATAAAAGACATAGTATAGTATGTCATAAAATTGATAAAAAAGACATAGTATAGTATGTCATAAAATTGATAAAAAGACATAGTATAGTATGTCATAAAGTGATAAAAAGACATAGTATAGTATGTCATGAAATTGATAAAAAGACATAGTATAGTATGTTGTAAAATTGATAAAAAGACATAGTATAGTATGTCATAAAGTGATAAAAAAAGACATAGTATAGTATGTCAAAAATGATAAAAAGACATAGTATAGTATGTCATAAATTGATAAAAGACATAGTATAGTATGTCATAAAATTGATAAAAAGACATAGTATAGTATGTCATAAATTGATAAAAAGACATAGTATAGTATGTCATAAAATTGATAAAAAGACATAGTATAGTATGTCATAAATTGATAAAAAGACATAGTATAGTATGTCATAAAATTGATAAAAAGACATAGTATAGTATGTCAAAAAAGTGATAAAAAGACATAGTATAGTATGTCATAAAATTGATAAAAAGACATAGTATAGTATGTCATAAAGTTGATAAAAAGACATAGTATAGTATGTCAAAAGTGATAAAAAAGACATAGTATAGTATGTCATAAAATTGATAAAAAGACATAGTATAGTATGTCATAAAATTGATAAAAAGACATAGTATAGTATGTCAAAAAAGTGATAAAAAGACATAGTATAGCATGTCATGAACTTATAAAAGACATAGTATAGTATGTCATAAAATTGATAAAAAGACATAGTATAGTATGTCATGAAATTGATAAAAAGACATAGTATAGTATGTCATAAAATTGATAAAAAGACATAGTATAGTATGTCATAAAATTGATAAAAAGACATAGTATAGTATGTCAAAAATTGATAAAAAGACATAGTATAGTATGTCATAAATGATAAAAAGACATAGTATAGTATGTCATAAAATTGATAAAAAGACATAGTATAGTATGTCATAAAATTGATAAAAAGACATAGTATAGTATGTCATAAAGTGATAAAAAGACATAGTATAGTATGTCATGAAATTGATAAAAAGACATAGTATAGTATGTCATAAAATTGATAAAAAGACATAGTATAGTATGTCATGAAATTGATAAAAAGACATAGTATAGTATGTCAAAAAAGTGATAAAAAGACATAGTATAGTATGTCATAAAATTGATAAAAAGACATAGTATAGTATGTCATAAATTGATAAAAAGACATAGTATAGTATGTCAAAAAAGTGATAAAAAGACATAGTATAGTATGTCATGAAATTGATAAAAAGACATAGTATAGTATGTCATAAAATTGATAAAAAGACATAGTATAGTATGTCATAAAGTGATAAAAAGACATAGTATAGTATGTCAAAAATTGATAAAAAGACATAGTATAGTATGTCATAAAATTGATAAAAAAGACATAGTATAGTATGTCATAAAATTGATAAAAATGACATAGTATAGTATGTCATAAAGTGATAAAAAGACATAGTATAGTATGTCAAAAATTGATAAAAAGACATAGTATAGTATGTCATAAAATTGATAAAAAGACATAGTATAGTATGTCATAAAATTGATAAAAAGACATAGTATAGTATGTCAAAAAAGTGATAAAAAGACATAGTATAGTATGTCATGAAATTGATAAAAAGACATAGTATAGTATGTCATAAAATTGATAAAAAGACATAGTATAGTATGTCATAAATTGATAAAAAGACATAGTATAGTATGTCATAAATTGATAAAAAGACATAGTATAGTATGTCATAAAGTGATAAAAAGACATAGTATAGTATGTCATAAAATTGATAAAAAGACATAGTATAGTATGTCATAAAGTGATAAAAAGACATAGTATAGTATGTCAAAAAATGATAAAAAGACATAGTATAGTATGTCATAAAATTGATAAAAAGACATAGTATAGTATGTCATAAAATTGATAAAAAGACATAGTATAGTATGTCATAAAGTGATAAAAAGACATAGTATAGTATGTCATGAAATTGATAAAAAGACATAGTATAGTATGTTGTAAAATTGATAAAAAGACATAGTATAGTATGTCATAAAGTGATAAAAAGACATAGTATAGTATGTCAAAAAAGTGATAAAAAGACATAGTATAGTATGTCATAAAATTGATAAAAAGACATAGTATAGTATGTCATAAATTGATAAAAATGACATAGTATAGTAAGTCATAAAGTGATAAAAAGACAGTATAGTATGTCATGAAATTGATAAAAAGACATAGTATAGTATGTTGTAAATTGATAAAAAGACATAGTATAGTATGTCATGAAATTGATAAAAAGACATAGTATAGTATGTCATAAAAGTGATAAAAAGACATAGTATAGTATGTCATGAACTTCATAAAAAGACATAGTATAGTATGTTGTAAAATTGATAAAAAGACATAGTAGAGTATGTCATGAAATTGATAAAGAGACATAGTATAGTCTGTCATAAAATTGATAAAAAAGACATAGTATAGTATGTCAAAAAGGTGATAAAAAGACAGTATAGTATGTCAAAAAAAATGATAAAAAGACATAGTATAGTATGTCAAAAAAGTGATAAAAAGACATAGTATAGTATGTCATGAACTTGATAAAAAGACATAGTATAGTATGTTGTAAAATTGATAAAAAGACATAGTATAGTATGTCATGAAATTGATAAAGAGACATAGTATAGTATGTCATAAAATTGATAAAAAGACATAGTATAGTATGTCATAAAATTGATAAAAAGACATAGTATAGTATGTCAAAAATTGATAAAAAGACATAGTATAGTATGTCAAAAAATGATAAAAGACATAGTATAGTATGTCAAAAATGATAAAAAGACATAGTATAGTATGTCATAAAATTGATAAAAAGACATAGTATAGTATGTCATAAAATTGATAAAAAGACATAGTATAGTATGTCATAAAATGATAAAAAGACATAGTATAGTATGTCAAAAAGTGATAAAAAGACATAGTATAGTATGTCATGAATTTGATAAAGACATAGTATAGTATGTCATAAAATTGATAAAAATGACATAGTATAGTATGTCATAAAGTGATAAAAAGACAGTATAGTATGTCAAAAATTGATAAAAAGACATAGTATAGTATGTCATGAAATTGATAAAAAGACATAGTATAGTATGTCATAAAATTGATAAAAAGACATAGTATAGTATGTCATAAAGTGATAAAAAGACATAGTATAGTATGTCATGAAATTGATAAAAAGACATAGTATAGTATGTTGTAAAATTGATAAAAAGACATAGTATAGTATGTCATAAAGTGATAAAAAGACATAGTATAGTATGTCAAAAAGTGATAAAAAGACATAGTATAGTATGTCATAAAATTGATAAAAAGACATAGTATAGTATGTCATAAAATTGATAAAAATGACATAGTATAGTATGTCATAAAGTGATAAAAAGACATAGTATAGTATGTCATAAAATTGATAAAAAGACATAGTATAGTATGTCATAAATTGATAAAAAGACATAGTATAGTATGTCATAAAGAATTAAAAAAGACATAGTAGTATGTCAAAAAAGTGATAAAAAGACATAGTATAGTATGTCATAAAATTGATAAAAAGACATAGTATAGTATGTCATAAAATTGATAAAATGACATAGTATAGTATGTCATAAAGTGATAAAAAGACATAGTATAGTATGTCATAAAATTGATAAAAAGACATAGTATAGTATGTTGTAAAATTGATAAAAAGACATAGTATAGTATGTCATAAAAGGATAAAAAGACATAGTATAGTATGTCAAAAGTGATAAAAAGACATAGTATAGTATGTCATAAAATTGATAAAAAGACATAGTATAGTATGTCATAAAATTGATAAAAATGACATAGTATAGTATGTCATAAAGTGATAAAAAGACATAGTATAGTATGTCATGAAATTGATAAAAAAACAGTATAGTATGTTGTAAAATTGATAAAAAGACATAGTATAGTATGTCATAAAATTGATAAAAAGACATAGTATAGTATGTCAAAAAAGTGATAAAGACATAGTCATGAAATTCATAAAAAGACATAGTATAGTATGTCATGAAATTCATAAAAAGACATAGTATAGTATGTCATAAAATTGATAAAAAAGACATAGTATAGTATGTCATAAAGTGATAAAAAGACATAGTATAGTATGTCAAAAAAGTGATAAAAAGACATAGTATAGTATGTCATAAAATTGATAAAAAGACATAGTATAGTATGTCAAAAATTGATAAAAAGACATAGTATAGTAATGTCATAAAGTGATAAAAAGACATAGTATAGTATGTCAAAAAAGTGATAAAAAGACATAGTATAGTATGTCATAAAATTGATAAAAAGACATAGTATAGTATGTCATAAAATTGATAAACATGACATAGTATAGTAAGTCATAAAGTGATAAAAAGACATAGTATAGTATGTCATGAAATTGATAAAAAGACATAGTATAGTATGTTGTAAAATTGATAAAAAGACATAGTATAGTATGTCATAAAAGTGATAAAAAGACATAGTATAGTATGTCATGAAATTGATAAAAAGACATAGTATAGTATGTTGTAAAATTGATAAAAAGACATAGTATAGTATGTCATGAAATTGATAAAAAGACATAGTATAGTATGTCATAAAATTGATAAAAAGACATAGTATAGTATGTCATAAATTGATAAAAAGACATAGTATAGTATGTCATAAAGTGATAAAAAGACATAGTATAGTATGTTGTAAAATTGATAAAAAGACATAGTATAGTATGTCATAAAGAGATAAAAAGACATAGTATAGTATGTCAAAAAATGATAAAAAGACATAGTATAGTATGTCATAAAATTGATAAAAAAGACATAGTATAGTATGTCATAAAATTGATAAAAATGACATAGTATAGTATGTCATAAAGTGATAAAAAGACATAGTATAGTATGTCATGAAATTGATAAAAAGACATAGTATAGTATGTTGTAAAATTGATAAAAAGACATAGTATAGTATGTCATAAATTGATAAAAAGACATAGTATAGTATGTCAAAAAAATAAAAAGACATAGTATAGTATGTCATAAAATTGATAAAAAGACATAGTATAGTATGTCATAAAGTGATAAAAAGACATAGTATAGTATGTCAAAAAGTGATAAAAAGACATAGTATAGTATGTCATGAAATTGATAAAAAGACATAGTATAGTATGTCATAAAATTGAAAAATGACATAGTATAGTATGTCATAAAGTGATAAAAAGACATAGTATAGTATGTCAAAAGTGATAAAAAGACATAGTATAGTATGTCATGAATTTCATAAAAAGACATAGTATAGTATGTCATAAAATTGATAAAAAGACATAGTATAGTATGTCATAAAGTGATAAAAAAACATAGTATAGTATGTCAAAAATTGATAAAAAGACATAGTATAGTATGTCATAAAATTGATAAAAAGACATAGTATAGTATGTCATGAAATTGATAAAAAGACATAGTATAGTATGTCAAAAAATGATAAAAAGACATAGTATAGTATGTCATGAAATTGATAAAAAGACATAGTATAGTATGTTGTAAAATTGATAAAAAGACATAGTATAGTATGTCATGAAATTGATAAAGACATAGTATAGTATGTCATAAAATTGATAAAAAGACATAGTATAGTATGTCATAAAATTGATAAAAAGACATAGTATAGTATGTCATAAAATTGATAAAAAGACATAGTATAGTATGTCATAAAGTGATAAAAAGACATAGTATAGTATGTCAAAAAATGATAAAAAGACATAGTATAGTATGTCATAAAATTGATAAAAAGACATAGTATAGTATGTCATAAAATTGATAAAAATGACATAGTATAGTAAGTCATAAAGTGATAAAAAGACATAGTATAGTATGTCATGAAATTGATAAAAAGACATAGTATAGTATGTTGTAAAATTGATAAAAAGACATAGTATAGTATGTCATAAAGTGATAAAAAGACATAGTATAGTATGTCAAAAGTGATAAAAAGACATAGTATAGTATGTCATAAAATTGATAAAAAGACATAGTATAGTATGTCATAAAATTGATAAAAATGACATAGTATAGTAAGTCATAAATAAAAAAGACATAGTATAGTATGTCATGAAATTGATAAAAAGACATAGTATAGTATGTCATAAAATTGATAAAAAGACATAGTATAGTATGTCATAAATTGATAAAAAGACATAGTATAGTATGTCAATAAAAGTGATAAAAAGACATAGTATAGTATGTCATGAAATTGATAAAAAGACATAGTATAGTATGTTGTAAAATTGATAAAAAGACATAGTATAGTATGTCATGAAATTGATAAAAAGACATAGTATAGTATGTCATAAAATTGATAAAAAGACATAGTATAGTATGTCAAAAAATTGATAAAAAGACATAGTATAGTATGTCAAAAAATTGATAAAAAGACATAGTATAGTATGTCAAAAAAGTGATAAAAAGACATAGTATAGTATGTCATGAAACTGATAAAAAGATAGTATAGTATGTTGTCAAATTGATAAAAAGACATAGTATAGTATGTCATGAAATTGATAAAAAGACATAGTATAGTATGTCATAAAATTGATAAAAAGACATAGTATAGTATGTCATAAAATTGATAAAAAGACATAGTATAGTATGTCAAAAATTGATAAAAAGACATAGTATAGTATGTCAAAAATGATAAAAAGACATAGTATAGTATGTCAAAAATGATAAAAAGACATAGTATAGTATGTCATAAAATTGATAAAAAGACATAGTATAGTATGTCATAAAATTGATAAAAAGACATAGTATAGTATGTCATAAATGATAAAAAGACATAGTATAGTATGTCAAAAATTGATAAAAAGACATAGTATAGTATGTCATAAATTGATAAAAAGACATAGTATAGTATGTCATAAAATTGATAAAAAGACATAGTATAGTATGTCATAAAGTGATAAAAAGACAGTATAGTATGTCAAAAAATTGATAAAAAGACATAGTATAGTATGTCATAAAATTGATAAAAAGACATAGTATAGTATGTCATAAAATTGATAAAAAGACATAGTATAGTATGTCATAAAGTGATAAAAAGACATAGTATAGTATGTCATGAAATTGATAAAAAGACATAGTATAGTATGTCATAAAATTGATAAAAAGACATAGTATAGTATGTCATAAAGTGATAAAAAGACATAGTATAGTATGTCAAAAAGTGATAAAAAGACATAGTATAGTATGTCATAAAATTGATAAAAAGACATAGTATAGTATGTCATAAAATTGATAAAAAGACATAGTATAGTATGTCATAAAGTGATAAAAAGACATAGTATAGTATGTCATAAAATTGATAAAAAGACATAGTATAGTATGTTGTAAAATTGATAAAAAGACATAGTATAGTATGTCATAAAATGATAAAAAGACATAGTATAGTATGTCAAAAAGTGATAAAAAGACATAGTATAGTATGTCATAAAATTGATAAAAAGACATAGTATAGTATGTCATAAAATTGATAAAAATGACATAGTATAGTATGTCATAAAGTGATAAAAAGACATAGTATAGTATGTCATGAAATTGATAAAAAGACATAGTATAGTATGTCATAAAATTGATAAAAAGACATAGTATAGTATGTCATAAAATTGATAAAAAGACATAGTATAGTATGTCAAAAAGTGATAAAAAGACATAGTATGAAATTGATAAAAAGACATAGTATAGTATGTCATAAATTTGATAAAAAGACATAGTATAGTATGTCATAAAATTGATAAAAAGACATAGTATAGTATGTCATAAAGTGATAAAAAGACATAGTATAGTATGTCAAAAAATTGATAAAAAGACATAGTATAGTATGTCATAAAATTGATAAAAAGACATAGTATAGTATGTCAAAAAATTGATAAAAATGACATAGTATAGTATGTCATAAAGTGATAAAAAGACATAGTATAGTATGTCAAAAGTGATAAAAAGACATAGTATAGTATGTCATAAAATTGATAAAAAGACATAGTATAGTATGTCATAAAATTGATAAAAAGACATAGTATAGTATGTCATAAAGTGATAAAAAGACATAGTATAGTATGTCATGAAATTGATAAAAAGACATAGTATAGTATGTCATAAAATTGATAAAAAGACATAGTATAGTATGTCATAAAAGTGATAAAAAGACATAGTATAGTATGTCATAAAATTGATAAAAAGACATAGTATAGTATGTCATAAAATTGATAAAAAGACATAGTATAGTATGTCATGAAATTGATAAAAAGACATAGTATAGTATGTCATAAAATTGATAAAAAGACATAGTATAGTATGTCATAAAATTGATAAAAAGACATAGTATAGTATGTCATAAATTGATAAAAAGACATAGTATAGTATGTCATAAAATTGATAAAAAGACATAGTATAGTATGTCATAAAGTGATAAAAAGACATAGTATAGTATGTCAAAAATGATAAAAAGACATAGTATAGTATGTCATAAAATTGATAAAAAGACATAGTATAGTATGTCATAAAATTGATAAAAAGACATAGTATAGTATGTCATAAAGTGATAAAAAGACATAGTATAGTATGTCATAAAATTGATAAAAAGACATAGTATAGTATGTCATAAAATTGATAAAAAGACATAGTATAGTATGTCATAAAGATAAAAAGACATAGTATAGTATGTCATAAAGTGATAAAAAGACATAGTATAGTATGTCATGAAATTGATAAAAAGACATAGTATAGTATGTCATAAAATTGATAAAAAGACATAGTATAGTATGTCATAAAATTGATAAAAAGACATAGTATAGTATGTCATAAAATTGATAAAAAGACATAGTATAGTATGTCATAAAGTGATAAAAAGACATAGTATAGTATGTCATGAAATTGATAAAAAGACATAGTATAGTATGTCATAAAATTGATAAAAAGACATAGTATAGTATGTCATAAAGTGATAAAAAGACATAGTATAGTATGTCAAAAAAGTGATAAAAAGACATAGTATAGTATGTCATAAAATTGATAAAAAGACATAGTATAGTATGTCATAAAATGATAAAAAGACATAGTATAGTATGTCATGAAATTGATAAAAAGACATAGTATAGTATGTCATAAAATTGATAAAAAGACATAGTATAGTATGTCATAAAATTGATAAAAAGACATAGTATAGTATGTCATAAAATTGATAAAAAGACATAGTATAGTATGTCATAAAGTGATAAAAAGACATAGTATAGTATGTCATAAAATTGATAAAAAGACATAGTATAGTATGTCATAAAATTGATAAAAAGACATAGTATAGTATGTCATAAAGTGATAAAAAGACATAGTATAGTATGTCAAAAATTGATAAAAAGACATAGTATAGTATGTCAAAAATTGATAAAAAGACATAGTATAGTATGTCATAAAGTGATAAAAAGACATAGTATAGTATGTCAAAAAATTGATAAAAAGACATAGTATAGTATGTCATAAAATTGATAAAAAGACATAGTATAGTATGTCATAAAATTGATAAAAAGACATAGTATAGTATGTCATAAAGTGATAAAAAGACATAGTATAGTATGTCATGAAATTGATAAAAAGACATAGTATAGTATGTCATAAAATTGATAAAAAGACATAGTATAGTATGTCATAAAATTGATAAAAAGACATAGTATAGTATGTCATAAAATTGATAAAAAGACATAGTATAGTATGTCATAAAGTGATAAAAAGACATAGTATAGTATGTCATGAAATTGATAAAAAGACATAGTATAGTATGTCATAAAATTGATAAAAAGACATAGTATAGTATGTCATAAAATTGATAAAAAGACATAGTATAGTATGTCAAAAATTGATAAAAAGACATAGTATAGTATGTCATAAAATTGATAAAAAGACATAGTATAGTATGTCATAAAAGTGATAAAAAGACATAGTATAGTATGTCATGAATGATAAAAAGACATAGTATAGTATGTCATAAAATTGATAAAAAGACATAGTATAGTATGTCATAAAATTGATAAAAAGACATAGTATAGTATGTCATAAAATTGATAAAAAGACATAGTATAGTATGTCAAAAATGATAAAAAGACATAGTATAGTATGTCAAAAAATTGATAAAAAGACATAGTATAGTATGTCATAAAGTGATAAAAAGACATAGTATAGTATGTCAAAAAAGTGATAAAAAGACATAGTATAGTATGTCATAAAATTGATAAAAAGACATAGTATAGTATGTCATAAAATGATAAAAAGACATAGTATAGTATGTCAAAAAAGTGATAAAAAGACATAGTATAGTATGTCATGAAATTGATAAAAAGACATAGTATAGTATGTCATAAAATTGATAAAAAGACATAGTATTATGTCATGAAATTGATAAAAAGACATAGTATAGTATGTCATAAAATTGATAAAAAGACATAGTATAGTATGTCATAAAATTGATAAAAAGACATAGTATAGTATGTCAAAAATTGATAAAAATGACATAGTATAGTAAGTCATAAAGTGATAAAAAGACATAGTATAGTATGTCAAAAATTGATAAAAAGACATAGTATAGTATGTCATAAAATTGATAAAAAGACATAGTATAGTATGTCATAAAGTGATAAAAAGACATAGTATAGTATGTCAAAAAAGTGATAAAAAGACATAGTATAGTATGTCATAAATTGATAAAAAGACATAGTATAGTATGTCATAAAATTGATAAAAAGACATAGTATAGTATGTCATAAATTGATAAAAAGACATAGTATAGTATGTCAAAAATTGATAAAAAGACATAGTATAGTATGTCATAAAATTGATAAAAAGACATAGTATAGTATGTCATGAAATTGATAAAAAGACATAGTATAGTATGTCATAAAAGTGATAAAAAGACATAGTATAGTATGTCAAAAAATTGATAAAAAGACATAGTATAGTATGTCATGAAATTGATAAAAAGACATAGTATAGTATGTCATAAAATTGATAAAAAGACATAGTATAGTATGTCATGAAATTGATAAAAAGACATAGTATAGTATGTCATAAAATTGATAAAAAGACATAGTATAGTATGTCATAAAATTGATAAAAAGACATAGTATAGTATGTCATAAAGATAAAAAGACATAGTATAGTATGTCAAAAAATGATAAAAAGACATAGTATAGTATGTCATAAATTGATAAAAAGACATAGTATAGTATGTCATAAAATTGATAAAAAGACATAGTATAGTATGTCATAAAGTGATAAAAAGACATAGTATAGTATGTCATGAAATTGATAAAAAGACATAGTATAGTATGTCATAAAATTGATAAAAAGACATAGTATAGTATGTCATGAAATTGATAAAAAGACATAGTATAGTATGTCAAAAATTGATAAAAAGACATAGTATAGTATGTCATAAAATTGATAAAAAGACATAGTATAGTATGTCATAAAATGATAAAAAGACATAGTATAGTATGTCAAAAAAGTGATAAAAAGACATAGTATAGTATGTCATGAAATTGATAAAAAGACATAGTATAGTATGTCATAAAATTGATAAAAAGACATAGTATAGTATGTCATAAAGTGATAAAAAGACATAGTATAGTATGTCAAAAAATTGATAAAAAGACATAGTATAGTATGTCATAAATTTGATAAAAAGACATAGTATAGTATGTCATAAAATTGATAAAAAGACATAGTATAGTATGTCATAAAGTGATAAAAAGACATAGTATAGTATGTCATAAAATTGATAAAAAGACATAGTATAGTATGTCATAAAATTGATAAAAAGACATAGTATAGTATGTCATAAATTGATAAAAAGACATAGTATAGTATGTCAAAAAATTGATAAAAAGACATAGTATAGTATGTCATAAAATTGATAAAAAGACATAGTATAGTATGTCATAAAATTGATAAAAAGACATAGTATAGTATGTCATAAATTGATAAAAAGACATAGTATAGTATGTCATAAATTGATAAAAAGACATAGTATAGTATGTCATAAAATTGATAAAAAGACATAGTATAGTATGTCATAAAGTGATAAAAAGACATAGTATAGTATGTCAAAAAATGATAAAAAGACATAGTATAGTATGTCATAAAATTGATAAAAAGACATAGTATAGTATGTCATAAAATTGATAAAAATGACATAGTATAGTAAGTCATAAAGTGATAAAAAGACATAGTATAGTATGTCATGAAATTGATAAAAAGACATAGTATAGTATGTTGTAAAATTGATAAAAAGACATAGTATAGTATGTCATAAAGTGATAAAAAGACATAGTATAGTATGTCAAAAAGTGATAAAAAGACATAGTATAGTATGTCATAAAATTGATAAAAAGACATAGTATAGTATGTCATAAAATTGATAAACATGACATAGTATAGTAAGTCATAAAGTGATAAAAAGACATAGTATAGTATGTCATGAAATTGATAAAAAGACATAGTATAGTATGTTGTAAAATTGATAAAAAGACATAGTATAGTATGTCATGAAATTGATAAAAAGACATAGTATAGTATGTCAATAAAAGTGATAAAAAGACATAGTATAGTATGTCATGAAATTGATAAAAAGACATAGTATAGTATGTTGTAAAATTGATAAAAAGACATAGTATAGTATGTCATGAAATTGATAAAAAGACATAGTATAGTATGTCATAAAATTGATAAAAAGACATAGTATAGTATGTCAAAAAATGATAAAAAGACAGTATAGTATGTCAAAAATGATAAAAAGACATAGTATAGTATGTCAAAAAAGTGATAAAAAGACATAGTATAGTATGTCATGAACTTGATAAAAAGACATAGTATAGTATGTTGTAAAATTGATAAAAAGACATAGTATAGTATGTCATGAAATTGATAAAGAGACATAGTATAGTATGTCATAAAATTGATAAAAAGACATAGTATAGTATGTCATAAAATTGATAAAAAGACATAGTATAGTATGTCAAAAAATTGATAAAAAGACATAGTATAGTATGTCAAAAAATGATAAAAAGACATAGTATAGTATGTCAAAAATGATAAAAAGACATAGTATAGTATGTCATAAAATTGATAAAAAGACATAGTATAGTATGTCATAAAATTGATAAAAAGACATAGTATAGTATGTCATAAATGATAAAAAGACATAGTATAGTATGTCAAAAAGTGATAAAAAGACATAGTATAGTATGTCATGAATTTGATAAAAAGACATAGTATAGTATGTCATAAAATTGATAAAAATGACATAGTATAGTATGTCATAAAGTGATAAAAAGACAGTATAGTATGTCAAAAATTGATAAAAAGACATAGTATAGTATGTCATGAAATTCATAAAAAGACATAGTATAGTATGTCATAAAATTGATAAAAATGACATAGTATAGTATGTCATAAAGTGATAAAAAGACATAGTATAGTATGTCATGAAATTGATAAAAAGACATAGTATAGTATGTTGTAAAATTGATAAAAAGACATAGTATAGTATGTCATAAAGTGATAAAAAGACATAGTATAGTATGTCAAAAAAGTGATAAAAAGACATAGTATAGTATGTCATAAAATTGATAAAAAGACATAGTATAGTATGTCATAAAATTGATAAAAATGACATAGTATAGTATGTCATAAAGTGATAAAAAGACATAGTATAGTATGTCATAAAATTGATAAAAAGACATAGTATAGTATGTCATAAAATTGATAAAAAGACATAGTATAGTATGTCATAAAGAGGATAAAAAGACATAGTGTATGTCAAAAAAGTGATAAAAAGACATAGTATAGTATGTCATAAAATTGATAAAAAGACATAGTATAGTATGTCATAAAATTGATAAAGACATAGTATAGTATGTCATAAAGTGATAAAAAGACATAGTATAGTATGTCATAAAATTGATAAAAAGACATAGTATAGTATGTTGTAAAATTGATAAAAAGACATAGTATAGTATGTCATAAAGAGATAAAAAGACATAGTATAGTATGTCAAAAAAGTGATAAAAAGACATAGTATAGTATGTCATAAAATTGATAAAAAGACATAGTATAGTATGTCATAAAATTGATAAAAATGACATAGTATAGTATGTCATAAAGTGATAAAAAGACATAGTATAGTATGTCATGAAATTGATAAAAAGACATAGTATAGTATGTTGTAAAATTGATAAAAAGACATAGTATAGTATGTCATAAAATTGATAAAAAGACATAGTATAGTATGTCAAAAAAGTGATAAAAAGACATAGTCATGAATTGATAAAAAGACATAGTATAGTATGTCATGAAATTGATAAAAAGACATAGTATAGTATGTCATAAAATTGATAAAAAGACATAGTATAGTATGTCATAAAGTGATAAAAGACATAGTATAGTATGTCAAAAATGATAAAAAGACATAGTATAGTATGTCATAAAATTGATAAAAAGACATAGTATAGTATGTCAAAAAATTGATAAAAATGACATAGTATAGTAAGTCATAAAGTGATAAAAAGACATAGTATAGTATGTCAAAAAAGTGATAAAAAGACATAGTATAGTATGTCATAAAATTGATAAAAAGACATAGTATAGTATGTCATAAAATTGATAAAAAGACATAGTATAGTAAGTCATAAAGTGATAAAAAGACATAGTATAGTATGTCATGAAATTGATAAAAAGACATAGTATAGTATGTTGTAAAATTGATAAAAAGACATAGTATAGTATGTCATAAAAGTGATAAAAAGACATAGTATAGTATGTCATGAAATTGATAAAAAGACATAGTATAGTATGTTGTAAAATTGATAAAAAGACATAGTATAGTATGTCATGAAATTGATAAAAAGACATAGTATAGTATGTCATAAAATTGATAAAAACATAGTATAGTATGTCATAAAATTGATAAAAAGACATAGTATAGTATGTCATAAAGTGATAAAAAGACATAGTATAGTATGTTGTAAAATTGATAAAAAGACATAGTATAGTATGTCATAAATAAAAAAGACATAGTATAGTATGTCAAAAAATGATAAAAAGACATAGTATAGTATGTCATAAAATTGATAAAAAGACATAGTATAGTATGTCATAAAATTGATAAAAATGACATAGTATAGTATGTCATAAAGTGATAAAAAGACATAGTATAGTATGTCATGAAATTGATAAAAAGACATAGTATAGTATGTTGTAAAATGATAAAAAGACATAGTATAGTATGTCATAAAATTGATAAAAAGACATAGTATAGTATGTCAAAAAATTGATAAAAAGACATAGTATAGTATGTCATAAAATTGATAAAAAGACATAGTATAGTATGTCATAAAGTGATAAAAAAGACATAGTATAGTATGTCATGAAATTGATAAAAAGACATAGTATAGTATGTCATAAAATTGATAAAAAGACATAGTATAGTATGTCATAAAGTGATAAAAAGACATAGTATAGTATGTCAAAAAGTGATAAAAAGACATAGTATAGTATGTCATAAAATTGATAAAAAGACATAGTATAGTATGTCATAAAATTGATAAAAATGACATAGTATAGTATGTCATAAAGTGATAAAAAGACATAGTATAGTATGTCATAAAATTGATAAAAAGACATAGTATAGTATGTCATGAAATTGATAAAAAGACATAGTATAGTATGTCATAAAATTGATAAAAAGACATAGTATAGTATGTCATAAATTGATAAAAAGACATAGTATAGTATGTCAATAAAGTGATAAAAAGACATAGTATAGTATGTCATAAAATTGATAAAAAGACATAGTATAGTATGTCATAAAATTGATAAAAAGACATAGTATAGTATGTCATGAAATTGATAAAAAGACATAGTATAGTATGTCATAAAATTGATAAAAAGACATAGTATAGTATGTCAAAAAATGATAAAAAGACATAGTATAGTATGTCAAAAAATTGATAAAAAGACATAGTATAGTATGTCATAAAATTGATAAAAAGACATAGTATAGTATGTCATGAAATTGATAAAAAGACATAGTATAGTATGTCATAAAATTGATAAAAAGACATAGTATAGTATGTCATGAAATTGATAAAAAGACATAGTATAGTATGTCATAAAATTGATAAAAAGACATAGTATAGTATGTCATAAAATTGATAAAAAGACATAGTATAGTATGTCAAAAATTGATAAAAAGACATAGTATAGTATGTCATAAAATGATAAAAAGACATAGTATAGTATGTCAAAAAATTGATAAAAAGACATAGTATAGTATGTCATAAAATTGATAAAAAGACATAGTATAGTATGTCATAAAATTGATAAAAAGACATAGTATAGTATGTCATAAATTGATAAAAAGACATAGTATAGTATGTCAAAAATTGATAAAAAGACATAGTATAGTATGTCATAAATTTGATAAAAAGACATAGTATAGTATGTCATAAAATTGATAAAAAGACATAGTATAGTATGTCATAAAGTGATAAAAAGACATAGTATAGTATGTCAAAAAATTGATAAAAAGACATAGTATAGTATGTCATAAAATTGATAAAAAGACATAGTATAGTATGTCATAAAATTGATAAAAAGACATAGTATAGTATGTCATAAAGTGATAAAAAGACATAGTATAGTATGTCATGAAATTGATAAAAAGACATAGTATAGTATGTCATAAAATTGATAAAAAGACATAGTATAGTATGTCATAAAGTGATAAAAAGACATAGTATAGTATGTCAAAAAAGTGATAAAAAGACATAGTATAGTATGTCATAAAATTGATAAAAAGACATAGTATAGTATGTCATAAAATTGATAAAAAGACATAGTATAGTATGTCATAAAATTGATAAAAAGACATAGTATAGTATGTCATAAAATTGATAAAAAGACATAGTATAGTATGTCATAAAATTGATAAAAAGACATAGTATAGTATGTCATAAAGTGATAAAAAGACATAGTATAGTATGTCAAAAAGTGATAAAAAGACATAGTATAGTATGTCATAAAATTGATAAAAAGACATAGTATAGTATGTCATAAAATTGATAAAAAGACATAGTATAGTATGTCATAAAGTGATAAAAAGACATAGTATAGTATGTCATGAAATTGATAAAAAGACATAGTATAGTATGTCATAAAATTGATAAAAAGACATAGTATAGTATGTCATAAAATTGATAAAAAGACATAGTATAGTATGTCAAAAAAGTGATAAAAAGACATAGTATATGAAATTGATAAAAAGACATAGTATAGTATGTCATAAAATTGATAAAAAGACATAGTATAGTATGTCATAAAATTGATAAAAAGACATAGTATAGTATGTCATAAAGTGATAAAAAGACATAGTATAGTATGTCATGAAATTGATAAAAAGACATAGTATAGTATGTCATAAAATTGATAAAAAGACATAGTATAGTATGTCATAAAATTGATAAAAAGACATAGTATAGTATGTCATAAAATTGATAAAAAGACATAGTATAGTATGTCAAAAATTGATAAAAAGACATAGTATAGTATGTCATAAAATTGATAAAAAGACATAGTATAGTATGTCATAAAATTGATAAAAATGACATAGTATAGTATGTCATAAAGTGATAAAAAGACATAGTATAGTATGTCATGAAATTGATAAAAAGACATAGTATAGTATGTCATAAAATTGATAAAAAGACATAGTATAGTATGTCATAAAATTGATAAAAAGACATAGTATAGTATGTCATAAAAGTGATAAAAAGACATAGTATAGTATGTCATAAATTGATAAAAAGACATAGTATAGTATGTCATAAAATTGATAAAAAGACATAGTATAGTATGTCATGAAATTGATAAAAAGACATAGTATAGTATGTCATAAAATTGATAAAAAGACATAGTATAGTATGTCATAAAATTGATAAAAAGACAGTATAGTATGTCAAAAATGATAAAAAGACATAGTATAGTATGTCAAAAAAGTGATAAAAACATAGTATAGTATGTCATGAAATTGATAAAAAGACATAGTATAGTATGTCATAAAATTGATAAAAAGACATAGTATAGTATGTCATAAAATGATAAAAAGACATAGTATAGTATGTCATAAAATTGATAAAAAGACATAGTATAGTATGTCATAAAATTGATAAAAAGACATAGTATAGTATGTCATAAAATTGATAAAAAGACATAGTATAGTATGTCATAAAATTGATAAAAAGACATAGTATAGTATGTCATAAAATTGATAAAAAGACATAGTATAGTATGTCATAAAATGATAAAAAGACATAGTATAGTATGTCATAAAATTGATAAAAAGACATAGTATAGTATGTCATAAAATTGATAAAAAGACATAGTATAGTATGTCATAAATGATAAAAAGACATAGTATAGTATGTCAAAAAAGTGATAAAAAGACATAGTATAGTATGTCATAAAATTGATAAAAAGACATAGTATAGTATGTCATAAAATTGATAAAAAGACATAGTATAGTATGTCATAAAGTGATAAAAAGACATAGTATAGTATGTCATAAAATTGATAAAAAGACATAGTATAGTATGTCATAAATTGATAAAAAGACATAGTATAGTATGTCATAAAATGATAAAAAGACATAGTATAGTATGTCATAAATTGATAAAAAGACATAGTATAGTATGTCATAAAATTGATAAAAAGACATAGTATAGTAAGTCATAAAGTGATAAAAAGACATAGTATAGTATGTCAAAAAGTGATAAAAAGACATAGTATAGTATGTCATAAAATTGATAAAAAGACATAGTATAGTATGTCATAAAATTGATAAAAAGACATAGTATAGTATGTCATAAAGTGATAAAAAGACATAGTATAGTATGTCATAAAATTGATAAAAAGACATAGTATAGTATGTCATAAAATTGATAAAAAGACATAGTATAGTATGTCATAAAAGATAAAAAGACATAGTATAGTATGTCAAAAAAGTGATAAAAAGACATAGTATAGTATGTCATAAAATTGATAAAAGACATAGTATAGTATGTCATAAAATTGATAAAAATGACATAGTATAGTATGTCATAAAGTGATAAAAAGACATAGTATAGTATGTCATAAAATTGATAAAAAGACATAGTATAGTATGTCATAAAATTGATAAAAAGACATAGTATAGTATGTCATAAAAGATAAAAAGACATAGTATAGTATGTCAAAAAGTGATAAAAAGACATAGTATAGTATGTCATAAAATTGATAAAAAGACATAGTATAGTATGTCATAAAATTGATAAAAAGACATAGTATAGTATGTCATAAAATGATAAAAAGACATAGTATAGTATGTCATAAATTGATAAAAAGACATAGTATAGTATGTCATAAAATTGATAAAAAGACATAGTATAGTATGTCATAAATTGATAAAAAGACATAGTATAGTATGTCAAAAAATTGATAAAAAGACATAGTATATGAAATTGATAAAAAGACATAGTATAGTATGTCATAAAATTGATAAAAAGACATAGTATAGTATGTCATAAAATTGATAAAAAGACATAGTATAGTATGTCATAAAGTGATAAAAAGACATAGTATAGTATGTCAAAAAGTGATAAAAAGACATAGTATAGTATGTCATAAAATTGATAAAAAGACATAGTATAGTATGTCATAAAATTGATAAAAATGACATAGTATAGTATGTCATAAAGTGATAAAAAGACATAGTATAGTATGTCAAAAAATTGATAAAAAGACATAGTATAGTATGTCATAAAATTGATAAAAAGACATAGTATAGTATGTCATAAAATTGATAAAAATGACATAGTATAGTAAGTCATAAAGTGATAAAAAGACATAGTATAGTATGTCATGAAATTGATAAAAAGACATAGTATAGTATGTTGTAAAATTGATAAAAAGACATAGTATAGTATGTCATAAAAGTGATAAAAAGACATAGTATAGTATGTCATAAAAGTGATAAAAAGACATAGTATAGTATGTCATAAAATTGATAAAAAGACATAGTATAGTATGTCATGAAATTGATAAAAAGACATAGTATAGTATGTCATAAAATTGATAAAAAGACATAGTATAGTATGTCATAAAATTGATAAAAAGACATAGTATAGTATGTCATAAAGTGATAAAAAGACATAGTATAGTATGTCATAAAATTGATAAAAAGACATAGTATAGTATGTCATAAAGTGATAAAAAGACATAGTATAGTATGTCAAAAAATGATAAAAAGACATAGTATAGTATGTCATAAAATTGATAAAAAGACATAGTATAGTATGTCATAAAATTGATAAAAATGACATAGTATAGTATGTCATAAAGTGATAAAAAGACATAGTATAGTATGTCATAAAATTGATAAAAAGACATAGTATAGTATGTCATAAAATTGATAAAAAGACATAGTATAGTATGTCATAAATTGATAAAAAGACATAGTATAGTATGTCAAAAAGTGATAAAAAGACATAGTATAGTATGTCATAAAATTGATAAAAAGACATAGTATAGTATGTCATAAAGTGATAAAAAGACATAGTATAGTATGTCATGAAATTGATAAAAAGACATAGTATAGTATGTCATAAAATTGATAAAAAGACATAGTATAGTATGTCATAAAGTGATAAAAAGACATAGTATAGTATGTCAAAAATGATAAAAAGACATAGTATAGTATGTCATAAAATTGATAAAAAGACATAGTATAGTATGTCATAAAATTGATAAAAAGACATAGTATAGTATGTCATGAAGTGATAAAAAGACATAGTATAGTATGTCATAAAATTGATAAAAAGACATAGTATAGTATGTCATGAAATTGATAAAAAGACATAGTATAGTATGTCATAAAATTGATAAAAAGACATAGTATAGTATGTCATAAATTGATAAAAAGACATAGTATAGTATGTCAAAAAAGTGATAAAAAGACATAGTATAGTATGTCATGAACTTGATAAAAAGACATAGTATAGTATGTCATAAAATTGATAAAAAGACATAGTATAGTATGTCATAAATTGATAAAAAGACATAGTATAGTATGTCATAAAATTGATAAAAAGACATAGTATAGTATGTCAAAAAATGATAAAAAGACATAGTATAGTATGTCAAAAAATGATAAAAAGACATAGTATAGTATGTCAAAAAAGTGATAAAAAGACATAGTATAGTATGTCATGAACTTGATAAAAAGACATAGTATAGTATGTCATAAAATTGATAAAAAGACATAGTATAGTATGTCATGAAATTGATAAAAAGACATAGTATAGTATGTCATAAAATTGATAAAAAGACATAGTATAGTATGTCATAAAATTGATAAAAAGACATAGTATAGTATGTCAAAAAATTGATAAAAAGACATAGTATAGTATGTCATAAAATGATAAAAAGACATAGTATAGTATGTCAAAAAATGATAAAAAGACATAGTATAGTATGTCATAAAATTGATAAAAAGACATAGTATAGTATGTCATAAAATTGATAAAAAGACATAGTATAGTAAGTCATAAATGATAAAAAGACATAGTATAGTATGTCAAAAGTGATAAAAAGACATAGTATAGTATGTCATGAATTTGATAAAAAGACATAGTATAGTATGTCATAAAATTGATAAAAAGACATAGTATAGTATGTCATAAAGTGATAAAAAGACATAGTATAGTATGTCAAAAAATTGATAAAAAGACATAGTATAGTATGTCATGAAATTCATAAAAAGACATAGTATAGTATGTCATGAAATTGATAAAAATGACATAGTATAGTATGTCATAAAGTGATAAAAAGACATAGTATAGTATGTCATGAAATTGATAAAAAGACATAGTATAGTATGTCATAAAATTGATAAAAAGACATAGTATAGTATGTCATAAAGTGATAAAAAGACATAGTATAGTATGTCAAAAAAGTGATAAAAAGACATAGTATAGTATGTCATAAAATTGATAAAAAGACATAGTATAGTATGTCATAAAATTGATAAACATGACATAGTATAGTATGTCATAAAGTGATAAAAAGACATAGTATAGTATGTCATAAAATTGATAAAAAGACATAGTATAGTATGTCATAAAATTGATAAAAAGACATAGTATAGTATGTCATAAAGTTATAAAAAGACATAGTATAGTATGTCAAAAAGTGATAAAAAGACATAGTATAGTATGTCATAAAATTGATAAAAAGACATAGTATAGTATGTCATAAAATTGATAAAAATGACATAGTATAGTATGTCATAAAGTGATAAAAAGACATAGTATAGTATGTCATGAAATTGATAAAAAGACATAGTATAGTATGTTGTAAAATTGATAAAAAGACATAGTATAGTATGTCATAAAATTGATAAAAAGACATAGTATAGTATGTCAAAAAAGTGATAAAAAGACATAGTCATGAAATTGATAAAAAGACATAGTATAGTATGTCATGAAATTGATAAAAAGACATAGTATAGTATGTCATAAAATTGATAAAAAGACATAGTATAGTATGTCATAAAAGTGATAAAAAGACATAGTATAGTATGTCATAAAATTGATAAAAAGACATAGTATAGTATGTCAAAATTGATAAAAAGACATAGTATAGTATGTCATGAAATTGATAAAAAGACATAGTATAGTATGTCATAAAATTGATAAAAAGACATAGTATAGTATGTCAAAAAATTGATAAAAAGACATAGTATAGTATGTCAAAAAAGATATAAAGACATAGTATAGTATGTCATAAAATTGATAAAAAGACATAGTATAGTATGTCATAAAATTGATAAAAAGACATAGTATAGTATGTCATAAATTGATAAAAAGACATAGTATAGTATGTCATAAAATTGATAAAAAGACATAGTATAGTATGTCATAAAATTGATAAAAAGACATAGTATAGTATGTCAAAAAATTGATAAAAAGACATAGTATAGTATGTCATAAAATGATAAAAAGACATAGTATAGTATGTCAAAAAATGATAAAAAGACATAGTATAGTATGTCATAAAATTGATAAAAAGACATAGTATAGTATGTCATAAAATTGATAAAAAGACATAGTATAGTATGTCATAAATGATAAAAAGACATAGTATAGTATGTCAAAAATTGATAAAAAGACATAGTATAGTATGTCATAAATTTGATAAAAAGACATAGTATAGTATGTCATAAATTGATAAAAAGACATAGTATAGTATGTCATAAAATTGATAAAAAGACATAGTATAGTATGTCATGAAATTGATAAAAAGACATAGTATAGTATGTCATAAAATTGATAAAAAGACATAGTATAGTATGTCATAAATTGATAAAAAGACATAGTATAGTATGTCAATAAAAGTGATAAAAAGACATAGTATAGTATGTCATAAAATTGATAAAAAGACATAGTATAGTATGTCATAAAATTGATAAAAAGACATAGTATAGTATGTCATAAAATTGATAAAAAGACATAGTATAGTATGTCATAAAATTGATAAAAAGACATAGTATAGTATGTCAAAATTGATAAAAAGACATAGTATAGTATGTCAAAAAAGTGATAAAAAGACATAGTATAGTATGTCATGAACTTCATAAAAAGACATAGTATAGTATGTCATAAAATTGATAAAAAGACATAGTATAGTATGTCATAAAATTGATAAAAAGACATAGTATAGTATGTCATAAAATTCATCCGACATAGTATAGTATGTCGCGGGGCAAAAGACATAGTATAGTATGTCAAACTTGATTTCCGAGCCATATCATACCAGCTCCGACTGGGGATAGAGACGTAGGCCAGGTTGGAGATATAATCTCTACCTAGTCCTGGGTCTTCCCAGGCCTCCTAGCTGGACGTGCCTGGAACACCTCCCTAGGCGCCCTGGAGGCATCCTTACCAGATGCCGAAAACCTCAACTGGCATAGTATAGTATGAAGGAGCAGCGGCTCTACTCGAGTCCTCTCGGATGACTGAGCTTCTCACCCTATCTCTAAAGGAGACGCCAGCCACCCTCCTGAGAAACCCATTTAGCCGCTTGTACCCTGGACATCGTTCTTTCGGTCATGACCCAGCCTTCATGACCATAGGTGAGGTAGGAGCGAAAATTGATAGATCGAAGCTTTGCCTTCTGGCTCAGCTCTTTATAGTATGTCATGCGATAAACTGAATAGTAATACCGCACCAGCTGCTCCGATTCTCCGACCAATCTCACGCTCCATAGTCCCCTCACTCGCGAACAAGACCCCAAGGTACTTAAACTCCTTCACTTGGGGTAAGGACTCACTCCCTACCCGAAGAAAGCACTCCATCGGTTTCCTGCTGAGAACCATGGCCTCAGATTTAGAGGTGCTGATCCTCATCCCAGCCGCTTCACACTCGGCTGCGAACCGATCCAGTGAGTGCTGGAGGTCACAGGCCGATGACGCCATCAAGACCACATCATCTGCAAAAGCAGCGATGAGATCGAGCCCACCGTACTGCAACCCCTCCCGCCCGACTACGCCTCGATATCCTGTCCATAAATATTACAAACAGGATTGGTGACAAAGCGCAGCCCTGGCGGAGGCCAACCCTCACCTGGAGCGAGTCCGACTTACTGCCGAGAACCCGGACACAGCTCTCGCTTTGGTCATACAGAGATTGGATGGCCCTGAGAAGGACCCTCACCCCATACTCCCGCAGCACCTCCCACAATTTCTCGGGGGACCCGGTCATACGCCTTCTCCAGATCCACAAAACACATGTAGACTGGTTGGGCATACTCCCAGGCCCCCTCCAAGATCCTTGCGAGTGAAGATCTGATCCGTTGTTCCACGGCCAGGACGGAATCCACATTGTTCCTCTTCAATCCGAGGTTCGACTATCGGCCGAACCCTCCTTTCCAGCACCTTGGAGTAGACTTTACCGGGAGGCTGAGAAGTGTGATACCCCTGTAATTGGCACACACCCTCTGGTCCCCCTTTTGAATAGGGAACCACCACCCCGGTCTGCCACTCCTTAGGCACCGTCCCAGACTTCCACGCAATGTTGAAGGGCGTGTCAACAAGACATCCCCTCCACACCCAGAGCTTTCAGCATTTCTGGACGGATCTCATCAATCCCTGGGGCTTTGCCGCTGTGGAGTTGTTTGACTACCTCAGCGACTTCCACCAGGGAAATTGACGACAATCCCCATCATCCTCCAGCTCTGCCTCTACCACAGAGGGCGTGTCAGCTGGATTTAGGAGTTCCTCAAAGTGCTCCTTCCACCGCTCTATTACCTCCCCAGTTGAGGTCAACAACGTCCCATCCTTACTGTATACAGCTTGGATGATTCTTCGCTTCCCCCTCCTAAGGTGGCGAACGGTTTTCCAGAAGCACCTTGGTGCCGACCGAAAGTCCTTCTCCATGTCTTCTCGAACTTCTCCCACACCCGCTGCTTTGCCTCTGTCACGGCAGAGGCTGCAGCCTTCGGCCCGTCGGTACCCTGCAACTGCCTCCGGAGTCCTCCGGGATAACATATCCCGGAAAGACTCCTTCTTCAGTCGGACGGCTTCCCTGACCACCGGTGTCCACCAGGGCGTTCGTGGGTTACCGCCCCTTGAGGCACCTAAGACCCTATGACCACAGCTCGCCACCGCAGCTTCAGCAATGGAAACTTTGAACATTGTCCACTCAGGTTCAATGCCCCCAGCCTCCACAGGGATGCCCAGCTCCGCCGGAGGTGCGAGTTGAAAGTCCGTCGGACGGGGGCCTCCTCCAGCCGTTCCCAATTCACCCGCACTACCCGTTTGGGTTTACCAGGTCTGTCCAGAGTCTTCCCCCACCCCTGACCCAACTCACCACCAGATGGTGATCAGTTGACAGCTCTGCCCCTCTCTTCACCCGAGTGTCCAAAACATACGGCCTCAGATCAGATGAAACGATTATAAAATCGATCATTGACCTTTGGCCTAGGGTGCTCTGGTACCACGTACACTTATGAGCATCCCTATGTTCGAACATGGTGTTTGTGATGGACAATCCATGACTAGCACAGAAGTCCAACAACAGACAACCACTCTGGTTTAGATCAGGAGGCCGTTCCTCCCAATCACGCCTCTCAAGTATCTCCATCATCACCCACGTGTGCGTTGAAGTCCCCCAGCAGAACTATGGAGTCCCCTACTGGAGCCCCATACAGGACTCCATTCAAGGTCTCCAAGAAGGCCGAATACTCGAACTCTTGTTTGGTGCATATGCACAAACAACAGTCAGAGTTTTCCCCATCACCCGCAGGCGTAGGGAGGCGACCCTCTCGTCCACCGGGTAAACTCCAACGCAGCGCTCAGCCGGGACTTGTGAGTATCCCACACCCGCCCGGCGCCTCACACCCTGGGCAACTCCGGAGTAGGAAAGAGTCCAACCCCTATCCAGGAGTACGGTTCCAGAACCGAGACTGTGCGTAGAGGTAAGCCCCACCAGATCTAACTGGTAGCGCTCCACCTCCCGCACAAGTTCGGCTCCTTCCCCCACAGAGGTGACGTTCCACGTCCCCAGAGCCAGCCTCTGCCGCCCAGGTCTGGTCCGTCGAGGCCCCTGACCTTCGCCGCCACCCATATGGCAGCGCACCCGACCCCAGCGGTTCCTCCACAGGTGGTGGGCCCATGGGATGGAGAGAGAGGAGCCACGTAGCTTTTCGGGCTGTGCCCGACCGGGCTCCGTGGCAAACCCGGCCACCAGGCGCTCGCTGAGCCCGCCGTCTGGGCCTGGCTCAGACGGGGCCCGGCTTCCTCCGGGCAGGGTCCTCGATCCCTTCCTCGATTTGTCATAGGATTTTGAACCATTCTTTGTCTGGCCCCTCCTGAGACCACTTTGCCATGGGAGACCCTACCAGGAGCACAAAGCTCCAGACAACACAGCCCTCAGGTTCATAGGGACACACAAACCTCTCCACCACGATAAGGTGATACATAGTATAGTGTGTCATAAAATTGATAAAAAGACATAGTATAGTATGTCAAAAAATGATAAAAAGACATAGTATAGTATGTCATAAAAAAGAGATAAAAAGTCATAGTATAGTATGTCAAAAAATGATAAAAAGACATAGTATAGTATGTCATAAAATTGATAAAAAGACATAGTATAGTATGTCATAAAATTGATAAAAAGACATAGTATAGTATGTCATAAAGTGATAAAAAGACATAGTATAGTATGTCATAAAATTGATAAAAAGACATAGTATAGTATGTCATAAAATTGATAAAAAGACATAGTATAGTATGTCAAAAATGATAAAAAGACATAGTATAGTATGTCATAAAATTGATAAAAAGACATAGTATAGTATGTCAAAAAATTGATAAAAAGACATAGTATAGTATGTCATAAAATTGATAAAAGAGACATAGTATAGTATGTCATAAAATTGATAAAAAGACATAGTATAGTATGTCATGAAATTGATAAAAAGACATAGTATAGTATGTCAAAAAATTGATAAAAATGACATAGTATAGTAAGGTATAAAGTGATAAAAAGACATAGTATAGTATGTCAAAAAAGTGATAAAAGACATAGTATAGTATGTCATAAAATTGATAAAAAGACATAGTATAGTATGTCATAAAATTGATAAACATGACATAGTATAGTAAGTCATAAAGTGATAAAAAGACATAGTATAGTATGTCATGAAATTGATAAAAAGACATATATAGTATGTTGTAAAATTGATAAAAAGACATAGTATAGTATGTCATAAAAGTGATAAAAAGACATAGTATAGTATGTCATGAACTTCATAAAAAGACATAGTATAGTATGTTGTAAAATTGATAAAAAGACATAGTATAGTATGTCATGAAATTGATAAAAAGACATAGTATAGTATGTCATAAAATTGATAAAAAGACATAGTATAGTATGTCATAAAATTGATAAAAAGACATAGTATAGTATGTCATAAAAGTGATAAAAAGACATAGTATAGTATGTCATAAAATTGATAAAAAGACATAGTATAGTATGTCATAAAATTGATAAAAAGTCATAGTATAGTATGTCAAAAATGATAAAAAGACATAGTATAGTATGTCATAAAATTGATAAAAAGACATAGTATAGTATGTCATAAAATTGATAAAAAGACATAGTATAGTATGTCATAAATTGATAAAAATGACATAGTATAGTATGTCATAAAATTGATAAAAATGACATAGTATAGTATGTCATGAAATTGATAAAAAGACATAGTATAGTATGTCATAAAAGTGATAAAAAGACATAGTATAGTATGTCATAAAATTGATAAAAATGACATAGTATAGTAAGTCATAAAGTGATAAAAAGACATAGTATAGTATGTCAAAAAAGTGATAAAAGACATAGTATAGTATGTCATGAATTTCATAAAAAGACATAGTATAGTATGTCATGAAATTGATAAACATGACATAGTATAGTATGTCAAGTGATAAAAAGACATAGTATAGTATGTCAAAAAAGTGATAAAAAGACATAGTATAGCATGTCATGAATTTCATAAAAAGACATAGTATAGTATGTCATAAAAGTGATAAAAAGACATAGTATAGTATGTCATAAAGTGATAAAAAGACATAGTATAGTATGTTAAAATTGATAAAAAGACATAGTATAGTATGTCATAAACTTGATAAAAACACATAGTATAGTATGTCATGAAATTGATAAAAAGACATAGTATAGTATGTCAAATAAATTGATAAAAAGACATAGTATAGTATGTCAAAAAAGTGATAAAAAGACATAGTATAGTATGTCATGAACTTGATAAAAAGACATAGTATAGTATGTCATAAAGTGATAAAAAGACATAGTATAGTATGTCAAAAGAATTGATAAAAATGACATAGTATAGTATGTCATAAAGTGATAAAAAGACATAGTATAGTATGTCAAAAAAGTGATAAAAAGACAGTATAGTATGTCATGAACTTGATAAAAAGACATAGTATAGTATGTCATAAAATTGATAAAAACACATAGTATAGTATGTCATGAAATTGATAAAAAGACATAGTATAGTATGTCATGAAATTGATAAAAAGACATAGTATAGTATGTCAAAAAAGAGATAAAAAGACATAGTATAGTATGTCATGAACTTGATAAAAAGACATAGTATAGTATTATAAATAATTGATAAAAAGACATAGTATAGTATGTCATGAAATTGATAAAAAGACATAGTATAGTATGTCATAAAATTGATAAAAAGACATAGTATAGTATGTCATGAAATTGATAAAGACATAGTATAGTATGTCATAAAATTGATAAAAAGACATAGTATAGTATGTCAACAAATTGATAAAAATGACATAGTATAGTAAGTATAAAGTGATAAAAAGTCATAGTATAGTATGTCAAAAAGTGATAAAAAGACATAGTATAGTATTATAAAAATTGATAAAAAGACATAGTATAGTATGTCATGAAATTGATAAAAAGACATAGTATAGTATGTCATAAAATTGATAAAAAGACATAGTATAGTATGTCATGAAATTGATAAAAAGACATAGTATAGTATGTCACAAAATTGATAAAAAGACATAGTATAGTATGTCAACAAATTGATAAAAATGACATAGTATAGTAAGGTATAAAGTGATAAAAAGACATAGTATAGTATGTCAAAAAGTGATAAAAAGACATAGTATAGTATGTCATAAAATTGATAAAAAGATATTATATAGTATGTCATAAAATTGATAAAAAGACATAGTATAGTAAGTCATAAAGTGATAAAAAGACATAGTATAGTATGTCAAAAAAGTGATAAAAAGACATAGTATAGTATGTCATGAATTTCATAAAAAGACATAGTATAGTTTCATGTAAAATTGATAAAAAGACATAGTATAGTATGTCATAAAGTGATAAAAAGTCATAGTATAGTATGTCAAAAAAGTGATAAAAAGACATAGTATAGTATGTCACAAAATTGATAAAAAGACATAGTATAGTATGTCATAAATTGATAAAAATGACATAGTATAGTAAGTATAAAATGATAAAAAGACATAGTATAGTATGTAAAAAAAGTGATAAAAAGACATAGTATAGTATGTCGAAAAAATAGTCATAGTATAGTATGTCAAAAAATAATCATCGTATAGTATGATGAAAAAAGTTAGTATAGCATGTTGAAAAAAATAGTCATAGTATAGCATGTTGAAAAAATAGTCATAGTATAGCATGTTGAAAAATAGTCATAGTATAGTATGTCGAAAAAATAGTCAGTATAGTATGTTGAAAAAGTCAGTATAGCATGTTGAAAAAATAGTCATAGTATAGTATGTTGAAAAAATAGTCATAGTATAGTATGTCTAAAAAGTCAGTATAGCATGTTGAAAAAATAGTCATAGTATAGCATGTTGAAAAAATAGTCATACATATATCATGTCTAAAAATAGTCATAGTATAGTATGTCAAAAAGTCATAGTATAGTATGTCGAAAAAATAGTCATAGTATAGTATGTTGAAAAAAAGTCATAGTATAGTATGTTGAAAAAAAGTCATTATAAGGAATAGTACAAAATTTTAACAAAACTCATAGTATAGTTATATAACAAATTTTAAAAACCGTTGCAGCGGTGGTCTAGTGGTTAAGAACCAAGCTTTGGACCAGAAGGTTGGGAGTTCAATGCCAGAGAAAAAAATTAAGGTAGTAGTATATCAAAAAAAGTGCTTGCATAATACGTAAATAAGGATAGTCGACAAAGATCATTTTATAAAAATCACAGAATATAATGTCGAAAAAAGTCATAGTATAGCATGTCGAAAAAAGTCATAGTATAGCATGTCGAAAAAAGTCATAGTATAGTATGTTGAAAAAAAGTCATAGTATAGTATGTCGAAAAAAGTCAGTATAGCATGTTGAAAAAAAGTCATAGTATAGCATGTCGAAAAAATAGTCATAGTATAGTATGTCGAAAAAATAGTCATAGTATAGTATGTCGAAAAAAGGTCATAGTATAGCATGTCAAAAAAATAGTCATAGTATAGTATGTCGAAAATAGTCATAGCATAGTATGTTGAAAAAGTCCTTATAAGGAATAGTACAAAATTTTAACAAAACTCATAGTATAGTTATATAACAAATTTTGAAAACCATTGGTAGCGGTGGTCTAGTGGTTAAGAACCAAATTTTGGACCAATAGGTTGTGAGTTCAATCCCAGAGATAAAAATTAAGGTGGTTAGTAGTAGTATATCAAAAAAAGTGCTTGCATAATATGTAAATAAAGATAGTAGAGAAAGATCATTTACTAAAAATCACAGAATATAATGTCGAAAAAAGTCATAGTATAGTATGTCGAAAAAATAATCCTAGTATAGCATGTCGAAAAAGAGTCATAGTATAGTATGTGAAAAAAGTCATAGTATAGTATGTCGAAAAAATAGTCATAGTATAGTATGTGGAAAAAAGGTCATAGTATAGTATGTCAAAAAAAAGTCATAGTATAGTATGTCGAAAAAGTCATAGTATAGTATGTCGAAAAAAAGTCATAGTATAGTATGTCGAAAAAAAGTCATAGTATAGTATGTCAAAAAAAGTCATAATATAGTATGTCAAAAAAAGTCATAGTACAGTATGTCGAAAAAAGTCATAGTATAGTATGTCAAAAAAGTCATAGTATAGTATGTCAAAAAAAGTCATAGTATAGTATGTCGAAAAAATAGTCACAGTATAGTATGTCGAAAAAAGTCATAGTATAGTATGTCGAAAAAAAAGTCATAGTTTAGTATGTCAAAAAAAGTCATAGTATAGTATGTCGGAAAAAAGTCATAGTATAGTATGTCGAAAAAGTCATAGTATAGTATGTCGAAAAAAATAGTCATAGTATAGTATGTCGAAAAAGACATAGTATAGTATGTCGAAAAAAAGTCACAGTATAGTATGTCAAAAAAAGTGATAAAAGACATAGTATAGTATGTCAAAAAAGTGATAAAAAGACATAGTATAGCATGTCATAAAATTGATAAAAAAGTCATAGTATAGTATGTCATAAAATTGATAAAAAGACATAGTATAGTATAGTATGTGAAAAAGTCATAGTATAGTATGTCGAAAAAAAGTCGTAGTATAGTATGTCGAAAAAAGTCATAGTATAGTATGTCAAAAAGTCATAGTATAGTATGTCGGAAAAAAGTCATAGTATAGTATGTCGAAAAAAGTCATAGTATAGTATGTCGAAAAAAATAATATTAATGTCATAGTATAGTATGTCGAAAAAAAGTCATAGTATAGTATGTCGAAAAAAGTCATAGTATAGTATGTCGAAAAAAGTCATAGTATAGCATGTTGCAAAAAAGTCATAGTATAGTATGTCGAAAAAAGTCATAGTATAGTATGTCGAAAAAATAGTCATAGTATAGTATGTCAAAAAAGTGATAAAAAGACATAGTATTGCATGTCATGAACTTCATGAAAAGACATAGTATAGTATGTTGTAAAATTGATAAAAAAGACATAGTAGAGTATGTCATGAAATTGATAAAGAGACATAGTATAGCATGTCATAAAATTGATAAAAAAGACATAGTATAGTATGTCACAAAATTGATAAAAAAGACATAGTATAGTATAGTATGTCGAAAAAAAAGTCATAGTATAGTATGTCGAAAAAATAGTCATAGTATAGTATGTCGAAAAAGGTCATAGTATAGCATGTCGAAAAAATAGTCATAGTATAGTATGTCGAAAAAAAGTCATAGTTTAGTATGTCAAAAAAAGTCATAGTATTGTATGTCGAAAAAAAGCCATAGTATAGTATGTCGAAAAAAGTCATAGTATAGTATGTCGAAAACAAGTCATAGTATAGCATGTTGCAACAAAAGTCATAGTATAGTATGTGAAAAAAGTCATAGTATAGCATGTCGAAAAAATAGTCATAGTATAGTATGTCAAAAAAGTGATAAAAAGACATAGTATAGTATGTCAAAAAGTGATAAAAAGACATAGTATAGCATGTCATGAACTTGATAAAAGACATAGTATAGTATGTTGTAAAATTGATAAAAAGACATAGTATAGTATGTCATGAAATTGATAAAGAGACATAGTATAGTATGTCATAAAATTGATGTCAAAATTGATAAAAAGACATAGTATAGTATGTCAAAAATTGATAAAAATGACATAGTATAGTAAGGTATAAAGTGATAAAAAGACATAGTATAGTATGTCAAAAAAGTGATAAAAGACATAGTATAGCATGTCATGAATTTCATAAAAAGACATAGTATAGTATGTCATAAAATTGATAAACATGACATAGTATAGTAAGTCATAAAGTGATAAAAAAGACATAGTATAGTATGTCAAAAAAGTGATAAAAAGACATAGTATAGCATGTCATGAATTTCATAAAAAGACATAGTATAGTATGTCATAAAAGTGATAAAAAGACATAGTATAGTATGTCATAAATTGATAAAAAGACATAGTATAGTATGTCATGAAATTGATAAAAAGACATAGTATAGTATGTTGTAAAATTGATAAAAAGACATAGTATAGTATGTATAAATGATAAAAAGTCATAGTATAGTATGTCGAAAAAAGTCATAGTATAGTATGTTGAAAAAAGTCATTATAAGAATAGTACAAAATTTTAACAAAACTCATAGTATAGTTATATAACAAATTTTAAAAACCATTGGCAGTGGTCTAGTGGTTAAGAACCAAGCTTTGGACCATAAGGTTGTGAGTTCAATGCCCAGAGAAAAAATTAAGGTTGTTATAGTAGTACATCAAAAAAATGCTTGCATAATATGTAAATAAAGATAGTAGACAAAGTTCATTTACTAAAAATCACAGAATATAATGTCGAAAAAAGTCATAGTATAGTATGTCGAAAAAAGTCATAGTATAGTATGTCGAAAAAAAGTCATAGTATAGCATGTCGAAAAAATAGTCATAGTATAGTATGTGAAAAAATAGTCATAGTATAGTATGTCAAAAAAGGTCATAGTATAGTATGTCGAAAAAGACAGTATAGTATGTCGAAAAAGTCATAGTATAGCATGTTGCAAAAAAGTCATAGTATAGTATGTCGAAAAAAAAAGTCATAGTATAGCATGTGAAAAAATAGTCATAGTATAGTATGTCAAAAAGTGATAAAAAGACATAGTATAGTATGTCATGAAATTGATAAAAGACATAGTATAGTATGTCATAAAATTGATAAAAAGACATAGTATAGTATGTCACAAAATTGATAAAAAATACATAGTATAGTATGTCAAAAATTGATAAAAATGACATAGTATAGTAAGTATAAAGTGATAAAAAAGTCATAGTAAAGTATGTCAAAAAAGTGATAAAAAGACATAGTATAGTATGTCATAAAATTGATAAAAAAGACATAGTATAGTAAGTCATAAAGTGATAAAAAAGACATAGTATAGTATGTCAAAAAAAGTGATAAAAAGACATAGTATAGCATGTCATGAATTTCATAAAAAGACATAGTATAGTATGTCATAAAATTGATAAAAAAGACATAGTATAGTATGTCATAAAGTGATAAAAAAGTCATAGTATAGTATGTTAAAATTGATAAAAATACATAGTATAGTATGTCATAAACTTGATAAAAAGACATAGTATAGTATGTCATGAAATTGATAAAAAGTCATAGTATAGTATGTCAAAAGTGATAAAAAGACATAGTATAGTATGTCAAAAAAGTGATAAAAAGACATAGTATAGCATGTCATGAATTTCATAAAAAGACATAGTATAGTATGTCATAAAGTGATAAAAATGACATAGTATAGTATGTCATAAAATTGATAAAAAGACATAGTATAGTATGTCAAAAAGTGATAAAAGACATAGTATAGCATGTCATGAACTTCATAAAAGACATAGTATAGTATGTTGTAAAATTGATAAAAAAGACATAGTATATTATGTCATGAAATTGATAAAGAGACATAGTATAACATGTCATAAATTTGATAAAAAAGACATAGTATAGTATGTCACAAAATTGATAAAAAAGTCATAGTATAGTATGTCGGAAAAAAGTCATAGTATAGTATGTCGAAAAAAAGTCACAGTATAGTATGTCGAAAAAATAGTCATAGTATAGTATGTCGAAAAAAAGACATAGTATAGTATGTCGAAAAAAAGTCATAGTATAGCATGTTGCAACAAAAGTCATAGTATAGTATGTCGAAAAAAAGTCATAGTATAGTATGTCGAAAAAATAGTCATAGTATAGTATGTCAAAAAATTGATAAAAAGACATAGTATAGTATGTCAAAAAAGTGATAAAAAGACATAGTATAGCATGTCATGAACTTCATAAAAGACATAGTATAGTATGTTGTAAAATTGATAAAAAGACATAGTATAGTATGTCATGAAATTGATAAAGAGACATAGTATAGTATGTCATAAAATTGATAAAAAGACATAGTATAGTATGTCATAAAATTGATAAAAAGACATAGTATAGTATAGTATAATGAAAAAAGACATAGTATAGTATGTTGAAAAAATAGTCATAGTATAGTATGTCGAAAAAATCATAGTATAGTATGTCGAAAAAATAGTCATAGTATAGTATGTCGAAAAAAGTCATAGTATAGTGTGTCAAAAAGTCATAGTATAGTATGTCGGAAAAAGTCATAGTATAGTATGTCGAAAAAAGTCATAGTATAGTATGTCGAAAAGGTCATAGTATAGTGTATGAAAAAGACATAGTATAGTATGTCGAAAAAAAAGTCATAGTATAGTATGTTGCAACAAAAGTCATAGTATAGTATGTCGAAAAAGTCATAGTATAGCATGTCGAAAAAAATAGTCATAGTATAGTATGTCAAAAAAGTGATAAAAAGACATAGTATAGTATGTCAAAAAAGTGATAAAAAGACATAGTATAGCATGTCATGAACTTCATAAAAAGACATAGTATAGTATGTTGTAAAATTGATAAAAAGACATAGTATAGTATGTCATGAAATTGATAAAGAGACATAGTATAGCATGTCATAAAATTGATAGTATACAAAATTGATAAAAAGACATAGTATAGTATGTCAAAAATTGATAAAAATGACATAGTATAGTATGTATAAAGTGATAAAAGACATAGAATAGTATGTCAAAAAAAGTGATAAAAAGACATAGTATAGCATGTCATAAATTTCATAAAAAGACATAGTATAGTATGTCATAAAATTGATAAACATGACATAGTATAGTAAGTCATAAAGTGATAAAAAAGACATAGTATAGTATGTCAAAAAAAGTGATAAAAAGACATAGTATAGCATGTCATGAATTTCATAAAAAGACATAGTATAGTATGTCATAAAATTGATAAAAAAGACATAGTATAGTAACTCATAAAGTGATAAAAAAGACATAGAAGAGTATGTCATGAAATTGATAAAAAAGACATAGTATAGTATGTTGTAAAATTGATAAAAAAGACCTAGTATAGTATGTATAAAGTGATAAAAAGTCATAGTATAGTATGTCAAAAAAGTGATAAAAAGACATAGTATAGTATGTCAAAAAATAGACATAGTATAGTATGTCGAAAAAGTCATAGTATAGTATGTTGAAAAAGTCATTATAAGGAATAGTACAAAAATTTTAAAAAACTCATAGTATAGTTATTTAACAAATTTTAAAACCATTGTAGTATGGTCTAGTGGTTAGAACCAAGCTTTGGACCATAAGGTTGTAGTTCAATGCCCAGAGAAAAAATTAAGTTGTTATTAGTAGTACATCAAAAAAATGCTTGCATAATATGTAAATAAAGATAGTAGACAAAGTTCATTTTACTAAAAATCACAGAATATAATGTCGAAAAAAGTCATAGTATAGCATGTCGAAAAAAGTCATAGTATAGTATGTCGAAAAAAGTCATAGTATAGTATGTCAAAAAAATAGTCATAGTATAGTATGTCGAAAAAATAGTCATAGTATAGTATGTCGAAAAAAGTCATAGTATAGTATGTCGAAAAAAGACAGTATAGTATGTCGAAAAAAGTCATAGTATAGTATGTTGAAAAAAGTCATAGTATAGTATGTTGAAAAAAGACATAGTATAGTATGTCGAAAAAATAGACATAGTATAGTATGTCAAAAAAGTGATAAAAAGACATAGTATAGTATGTCATGAAATTGATAAAAAGACATAGTATAGTATGTCATAAAATTGATAAAAAGACATAGTATAGTATGTCAAAAATTGATAAAAAGACATAGTATAGTATGTCAAAAATTGATAAAATGACATAGTATAGTAAGTATAAAGTGATAAAAAGACATAGTATAGTATGTCAAAAAGTGATAAAAAGACATAGTATAGTATGTCATAAAATTGATAAAAAGACATAGTATAGTATGTCATAAAGTGATAAAAAGACATAGTATAGTATGTCAAAAAAGTGATAAAAAGACATAGTATAGTATGTCATGAATTTCATAAAAGACATAGTATAGTATGTCATAAAATTGATAAAAATGACATAGTATAGTATGTCATAAAGTGATAAAAAGACATAGTATAGTATGTCAAAAATTGATAAAAATACATAGTATAGTATGTCATAAACTGATAAAAAGACATAGTATAGTATGTCATGAAATTGATAAAAAGACATAGTATAGTATGTCAAAAAGTGATAAAAAGACATAGTATAGTATGTCAAAAAAGTGATAAAAGACATAGTATAGTATGTCATGAATTGATAAAAAGACATAGTATAGTATGTCATAAAGTGATAAAAAGACATAGTATAGTATGTCATAAAATTGATAAAAAGACATAGTATAGTATGTCAAAAAAGTGATAAAAAGACATAGTATAGTATGTCATGAAATAAAAAGACATAGTATAGTATGTTGTAAAATTGATAAAAAGACATAGTATAGTATGTCATGAAATTGATAAAAAGACATAGTATAGTATGTCATAAAATTGATAAAAAGACATAGTATAGTATGTCATAAAATTGATAAAAAGACATAGTATAGTATGTCAAAAAGTCATAGTATAGTATGTCGAAAAAAAATCATAGTATAGTATGTTGAAAAAATAGACATAGTATAGTATGTCAAAAAAAAGACATAGTATAGTATGTCATAAAGATAAAAAGACATAGTATAGTATGTCAAAAAATTATAAAACGTCATAGTATAGTATGTCAAAAAAAATAAAAAGACATAGTATAGTATGTCATAAAATTGATAAAAAGACATAGTATAGTATGTCATAAAGTGATAAAAAGACATAGTATAGTATGTCATGAAATTGATAAAAAGACATAGTATAGTATGTCATAAAATTGATAAAAAGACATAGTATAGTATGTCATGAAATTGATAAAAAGACATAGTATAGTATGTCAAAAAAGTGATAAAAAGACATAGTATAGTATGTCATGAAATTGATAAAAAGACATAGTATAGTATGTTGTAAAATTGATAAAAAGACATAGTATAGTATGTCATGAAATTGATAAAAAGACATAGTATAGTATGTCATAAAATTGATAAAAAGACATAGTATAGTATGTCATAAAATTGATAAAAAGACATAGTATAGTATGTCAAAAATTGATAAAAAGACATAGTATAGTATGTCATAAAGTGATAAAAAGACATAGTATAGTATGTCAAAAATGATAAAAAGACATAGTATAGTATGTCATAAAATTGATAAAAAGACATAGTATAGTATGTCATAAAATTGATAAAAAGACATAGTATAGTATGTCATAAAGTGATAAAAAGACATAGTATAGTATGTCATGAAATTGATAAAAAGACATAGTATAGTATGTCATAAAATTGATAAAAAGACATAGTATAGTATGTCATAAAATTGATAAAAAGACATAGTATAGTATGTCATAAATTGATAAAAAGACATAGTATAGTATGTCATAAAGTGATAAAAAGACATAGTATAGTATGTCATGAAATTGATAAAAAGACATAGTATAGTATGTCATAAAATTGATAAAAAGACATAGTATAGTATGTCATAAAGTGATAAAAAAGTCATAGTATAGTATGTCAAAAAAGTGATAAAAAGACATAGTATAGTATGTCATAAAATTGATAAAAAAGACATAGTATAGTATGTCATAAAATTGATAAAAATGACATAGTATAGTATGTCATAAAGTGATAAAAAAAGACAGTATAGTATGTCATGAAATTGATAAAAAGACATAGTATAGTATGTCATAAAATTGATAAAAATGACATAGTATAGTATGTCATAAAGTGATAAAAAGACAGTATAGTATGTCATAAAATTGATAAAAAGACATAGTATAGTATGTCATAAAATTGATAAAAAGACATAGTATAGTATGTCATGAAATTGATAAAAAGACATAGTATAGTATGTCATAAAATTGATAAAAAGACATAGTATAGTATGTCATGAAATTGATAAAAAGACATAGTATAGTATGTCATAAAATTGATAAAAAGACATAGTATAGTATGTCATAAAATTGATAAAAAGACATAGTATAGTATGTCATAAAATTGATAAAAAGACATAGTATAGTATGTCAAAAAAATGATAAAAAGACATAGTATAGTATGTCAAAAGTGATAAAAAGACATATATAGTATGTCATAAAATTGATAAAAAGACATAGTATAGTATGTCATAAAATGATAAAAAGACATAGTATAGTATGTCATAAAATTGATAAAAAGACATAGTATAGTATGTCAAAAATTGATAAAAAGACATAGTATAGTATGTCAAAAAATTGATAAAAAGACATAGTATAGTATGTCATAAAGTGATAAAAAGACATAGTATAGTATGTCAAAAAAGTGATAAAAAGACATAGTATAGTATGTCATAAAATTGATAAAAAGACATAGTATAGTATGTCATAAAGTGATAAAAAGACATAGTATAGTATGTCAAAAAAGTGAAAAAGACATAGTATAGTATGTCATGAATTTGATAAAAAGACATAGTATAGTATGTCATAAAATGATAAAAAGACATAGTATAGTATGTCATAAAGTGATAAAAAACATAGTATAGTATGTCAAAATTGATAAAAAGACATAGTATAGTATGTCATAAAATTGATAAAAAGACATAGTATAGTATGTCATGAAATTGATAAAAAGACATAGTATAGTATGTCAAAAAAGTGATAAAAAGACATAGTATAGTATGTCAAAAAAGTGATAAAAAGACATAGTATAGTATGTCATGAAATTGATAAAAAGACATAGTATAGTATGTCATAAAATTGATAAAAAGACATAGTATAGTATGTCATGAAATTGATAAAAAGACATAGTATAGTATGTCATAAAATTGATAAAAAGACATAGTATAGTATGTCATAAAATTGATAAAAAGACATAGTATAGTATGTCATAAAGTGATAAAAAGACATAGTATAGTATGTTGTAAAATTGATAAAAGACATAGTATAGTATGTCATAAAATTGATAAAAAGACATAGTATAGTATGTCAAAAATGATAAAAAGACATAGTATAGTATGTCATAAAGTGATAAAAAGACATAGTATAGTATGTCATAAAATTGATAAAAAGACATAGTATAGTATGTCAAAAATGATAAAAAGACATAGTATAGTATGTCATAAAATTGATAAAAAGACATAGTATAGTATGTCATAAAATTGATAAAAAGACATAGTATAGTATGTCATAAAGTGATAAAAAGACATAGTATAGTATGTCATAAAATTGATAAAAAGACATAGTATAGTATGTCATAAAATTGATAAAAAGACATAGTATAGTATGTCATAAAATTGATAAAAAGACATAGTATAGTATGTCAAAAAGTGATAAAAAGACATAGTATAGTATGTCATAAAATTGATAAAAAGACATAGTATAGTATGTCATAAAGTGATAAAAAGACATAGTATAGTATGTCAAAAATTGATAAAAAGACATAGTATAGTATGTCATGAATTGATAAAAAGACATAGTATAGTATGTCATAAAATTGATAAAAAGACATAGTATAGTATGTCATAAAGTGATAAAAAGACATAGTATAGTATGTCAAAAATGATAAAAAGACATAGTATAGTATGTCATAAAATTGATAAAAAGACATAGTATAGTATGTCATAAATGATAAAAAGACATAGTATAGTATGTCAAAAATTGATAAAAAGACATAGTATAGTATGTCATAAAATTGATAAAAAGACATAGTATAGTATGTCATAAAATTGATAAAAAGACATAGTATAGTATGTCAAAAAATTGATAAAAAGACATAGTATAGTATGTCAAAAAAGTGATAAAAAGACATAGTATAGTATGTCATGAAATTGATAAAAAGACATAGTATAGTATGTCATAAAGTGATAAAAAGACATAGTATAGTATGTCAAAAAATTGATAAAAAGACATAGTATAGTATGTCATAAAGTGATAAAAAGACATAGTATAGTATGTCAAAAAAGTGATAAAAAGACATAGTATAGTATGTCATGAAATTGATAAAAAGACATAGTATAGTATGTCATAAAATTGATAAAAATGACATAGTATAGTATGTCATAAAGTGATAAAAAGACATAGTATAGTATGTCATAAAATTGATAAAAAGACATAGTATAGTATGTCATAAAATTGATAAAAAGACATAGTATAGTATGTCAAAAAAGTGATAAAAAGACATAGTATAGCATGTCATGAACTTCATAAAAAGACATAGTATAGTATGTTGTAAAATTGATAAAAAGACATAGTATAGTATGTCATGAAATTGATAAAAAGACATAGTATAGTATGTCATAAAATGATAAAAAGACATAGTATAGTATGTCAAAAAATTGATAAAAAGACATAGTATAGTATGTCATGAATTTGATAAAAAGACATAGTATAGTATGTCATAAAAGTGATAAAAAGACATAGTATAGTATGTCATAAAATTGAAAAAGACATAGTATAGTATGTTAAAATTGATAAAAAGACATAGTATAGTATGTCATAAATTGATAAAAAGACATAGTATAGTATGTCATGAAATTGATAAAAAGACATAGTATAGTATGTCAAAAAATGATAAAAAGACATAGTATAGTATGTCATAAAATGATAAAAAGACATAGTATAGTATGTCATAAAATTGATAAAAAGACATAGTATAGTATGTCATGAAATTGATAAAAAGACATAGTATAGTATGTCATAAAATTGATAAAAAGACATAGTATAGTATGTCATAAAATTGATAAAAAGACATAGTATAGTATGTCATAAAGTGATAAAAAGACATAGTATAGTATGTCATAAAATTGATAAAGACATAGTATAGTATGTCATAAAGAGATAAAAAGTCATAGTATAGTATGTCAAAAAATGATAAAAAGACATAGTATAGTATGTCATAAAATTGATAAAAAGACATAGTATAGTATGTCATAAATTGATAAACATGACATAGTATAGTATGTCATAAAGTGATAAAAAGACATAGTATAGTATGTCATAAAATTGATAAAAATGACATAGTATAGTATGTCATAAATTGATAAAAAGACATAGTATAGTATGTCAAAAAAGTGATAAAAAGACATAGTATAGTATGTCATGAACTTCATAAAAAGACATAGTATAGTATGTTGTAAAATTGATAAAAAGACATAGTATAGTATGTCATGAAATTGATAAAAGAGACATAGTATAGTATGTCATAAAATTGATAAAAAGACATAGTATAGTATGTCACAAAATTGATAAAAAGACATAGTATAGTATGTCAAAATTGATAAAAATGACATAGTATAGTAAGTATAAAGTGATAAAAAGACATAGTATAGTATGTCAAAAAGTGATAAAAAGACATAGTATAGTATGTCATAAAATTGATAAAAAGACATAGTATAGTATGTCATAAAATTGATAAACATGACATAGTATAGTAAGTCATAAAGTGATAAAAAGACATAGTATAGTATGTCATGAAATTGATAAAAAGACATAGTATAGTATGTTGTAAATTGATAAAAAGACATAGTATAGTATGTCATAAAAGTGATAAAAAGACATAGTATAGCATGTCATGAACTTCATAAAAAGACATAGTATAGTATGTTGTAAAATTGATAAAAAGACATAGTATAGTATGTCATGAAATTGATAAAAAGACATAGTATAGTATGTCATAAAATTGATAAAAAGACATAGTATAGTATGTCATAAAATTGATAAAAAGACATAGTATAGTATGTCATAAATGATAAAAAGACATAGTATAGTATGTTGTAAAATTGATAAAAAGACATAGTATAGTATGTCATAAAGATAAAAAAGACATAGTATAGTATGTCAAAAATGATAAAAAGACATAGTATAGTATGTCATAAAATTGATAAAAAGACATAGTATAGTATGTCATAAAATTGATAAAAAGACATAGTATAGTATGTCATGAAATTGATAAAAAGACATAGTATAGTATGTCATAAAATTGATAAAAAGACATAGTATAGTATGTCATGAAATTGATAAAAAGACATAGTATAGTATGTCAAAAATTGATAAAAGACATAGTATAGTATGTCATAAAATTGATAAAAAGACATAGTATAGTATGTCATAAAGTGATAAAAAGACATAGTATAGTATGTCAAAAAAGTGATAAAAAGACATAGTATAGCATGTCATGAAATTGATAAAAGACATAGTATAGTATGTCATAAAATTGATAAAAATGACATAGTATAGTATGTCAAGTGATAAAAAGACATAGTATAGTATGTCAAAAAAGTGATAAAAAGACATAGTATAGCATGTCATGAATTTCATAAAAGACATAGTATAGTATGTCATAAAAGTGATAAAAATGACATAGTATAGTATGTCATAAAGTGATAAAAAAAGTCATAGTATAGTATGTCAAAAATTGATAAAAAGACATAGTATAGTATGTCATAAAATGATAAAAAGACATAGTATAGTATGTCATGAAATTGATAAAAGACATAGTATAGTATGTCAAAAAATTGATAAAAAGACATAGTATAGTATGTCAAAAAGTGATAAAAAGACATAGTATAGTATGTCATAAAATTGATAAAAAGACATAGTATAGTATGTCATAAAGTGATAAAAAGACATAGTATAGTATGTCAAAAATTGATAAAAAGACATAGTATAGTATGTCATAAATTGATAAAAAGACATAGTATAGTATGTCAAAAAAGTGATAAAAAGACATAGTATAGTATGTCATGAAATTGATAAAAAGACATAGTATAGTATGTCATAAACTTGATAAAAAGACATAGTATAGTATGTCATGAAATTGATAAAAGACATAGTATAGTATGTCATAAAATTGATAAAAAGACATAGTATAGTATGTCAAAAAAGATAAAAAAGACATAGTATAGTATGTCATAAACTTGATAAAAAGACATAGTATAGTATGTATAAAAATTGATAAAAAGACATAGTATAGTATGTCATGAAATTGATAAAAAGACATAGTATAGTATGTCATAAAATTGATAAAAAGACATAGTATAGTATGTCATGAAATTGATAAAGAGACATAGTATAGTATGTCATAAAATTGATAAAAAGACATAGTATAGTATGTCAAAAATTGATAAAAATGACATAGTATAGTATGTCATAAAGTGATAAAAAGACATAGTATAGTATGTCAAAAAAGTGATAAAAAGACATAGTATAGTATTATAAAAATTGATAAAAAGACATAGTATAGTATGTCATAAATTGATAAAAAGACATAGTATAGTATGTCATAAAATTGATAAAAAGACATAGTATAGTATGTCATGAAATTGATAAAAGACATAGTATAGTATGTCATAAAATTGATAAAAAGACATAGTATAGTATGTCAAAAATTGATAAAAATGACATAGTATAGTAAGTCATAAAGTGATAAAAAGACATAGTATAGTATGTCAAAAAAGTGATAAAAAGACATAGTATAGTATGTCATAAAATTGATAAAAAAGACATATATAGTATGTCATAAAATTGATAAAAAGATAGTATAGTAAGTCATAAAGTGATAAAAAGACATAGTATAGTATGTCAAAAAAGTGATAAAAAGACATAGTATAGCATGTCATGAATTTATAAAAGACATAGTATAGTATCATGTAAAATTGATAAAAAGACATAGTATAGTATGTCATAAAGTGATAAAAAACATAGTATAGTATGTCAAAAAGTGATAAAGACATAGTATAGTATGTCATAAAATTGATAAAAAGACATAGTATAGTATGTCATAAATTGATAAAAAGACATAGTATAGTAAGTATAAAATGATAAAAAAGACATAGTATAGTATGTCAAAAAAGTAAAAAGACATAGTATAGCATGTCTAAAAATAGTCATAGTATAGTATGTCTAAAATAATCATCTAGTATAGTATGATGAAAAAAGTTAGTATAGCATGTTGAAAAAATAGTCATAGTATAGCATGTTGAAAAAATAGTCATAGTATAGCATGTTGAAAAAATAGTCATAGTATAGTATGTCTAGAAAAATAGTCAGTATAGTATGTTGAAAAACAGTATAGCATGTTGAAAATATCATAGTATAGTATGTTGAAAAATATCATAGTATAGTATGGAAAAAGTCAGTATAGCATGTTGAAAAAATATAGTCATAGTATAGCATGTTGAAAAAATAGTCATAGCATAATCAAACGTAAAAATACATAGTATAGTATGTCTAAAACATAGTATAGCATATTCAAAAAATATCGAGATAGTATGTTGAAAAAGTCATAGTATAGTATGTTGAAAAAGTCATTAGGTAGAATAGTACAAAATTTTAACAAAACTCATAGTATAGTTATATAACAAATTTTAAAAACAAGCAGCAGCGGTGGTCTAGTGGTTAAGAACCAAGCTTTGGACCAGAAGGTTGGGAGTTCAATGCCCAGAGAAAAAAATTAAGGTAGGTATATCAAAAAGTGCTTGCATAATACGTAAATAAGGATATCGACAAAGATCATTTTACTAAAAATCACAGAATATAATGTCAAAAAAAAAGTCATAGTATAGTATGTCAAAAAGTCATAGTATATAAAAAGTCATAGTATAGTATGTTGAAAAAGTCAAGTATAGTATAGTAAGATATCTAAAAGTCAGTATAGCATGTTGAAAAATATCATAGTATATAGCATGTTGAAAAAATAGTCATACTATAGCATCGAAAAAAAGTCATAGTATAGTATGTCTAAAAACATAGTATAGTATGTCATAAAAATATCATAGTATAGCACGATTAAAAAGTCATAGTATAGTATGTTGAAAAAGTCATTATAAGGAATAGTACAAAATTTTAATAAAACTCATAGTATAGTTATATAACAAATTTTGAAAACCATTGGTAGCGGTGGTCTAGTGGTTAAGAACCAAATTTTGGACCAATAGGTTGTGAGTTCAATCCCCAGATAAAAAAATTAAGGTGGTTAGTAGTAGTATATCAAAAAAGTGCTTGCATAATATGTAAATAAAGATAGTAGAGAAAGATCATTTTACTAAAAATCACAGAATATAATGTCGAAAAAAAGTCATAGTATAGCATGTCGAAAAATAATCATAGTATAGCATGTCGAAAAGAAATCATAGTATAGTATGTCGAAAAAAGTCATAGTATAGTATGTCTAAAAATAGTCATATACTATAGTTCAGGAAAAAAGTCATAGTATAGTATGTCTAAAAATAGTCATAGTATAGTATGTCTTAAAAAGTCATAGTATAGTATGTCGAAAAAATAGTCATAGTATATATAGTATGTCTGAAAAATAGTCATAGTATAGTATGTCGAAAAAAGTCATAATTTAGTGTGTCAAAAAGTCATAGTATAGTATGTCTGAAAACATAGTAGTAATGTCTAAACAAGTCACAGTATAGTATGTCATGATAAATAGTCATAGTATAGTATGTCTGAAAATAGTCATAGTATAGTATGTTGAAAAATATCATAGTATAGTATGTCTAAAAAGTCATAGTTTAGTGTGTCAAAAAGTCATAGTATAGTATGTCTGAAAAAGTCATAGTATAGTATGTCTAAAAAGTCATAAGATAGTATGTCTAAAACATCATAGTATAGCATGTTAAAAAGACATAGTATAGTATGTCTAAAAACATAGTATAGTATGTTGAAAAAAGTGATAAAAAGACATAGTATAGTATGTCAAAAAAGGATAAAGATATAGTATAGCATGTCATAAAATTGATAAAAGTCATAGTATAGTATGTCACAAATTGATAAAAAGACATAGTATAGTATAGTATGTCTAAAAAGTCATAGAATAAAGTATGTCTAAAAATAGTCATAATTATAGTATGTCTAAAAAAAGTCATAGTTTAGTGTGTCAAAAAGTCATAGTATAGTATGTCAAAAGTCAGTATAGTATGTCTAAGTCATAGTATAGTATGTCTAAAAATATCATAGTATAGTATGTCGAAAAATAACATAGTATAGTATGTCTAAAAAGATCATAGTATAGTGTGTCGAAAAAAGTCATAGTATAGTTATGTCATAACAAAAGTCATAGTATAGTATGTCTAAAAGTCAAAGTATAGCATGTCTAAAAAATATCATAGTATAGTATGTCGAAAAAGTGATAAAAAGACATAGTATTGCATGTCATGAACTCATGAAAAGACATAGTATAGTATGTTGTAAAATTGATAAAAAGACATAGTAGAGTATGTCATGAAATTGATAAAGAGACATAGTATAGCATGTCATAAAATTGATAAAAAGACATAGTATAGTATGTCACAAAATTGATAAAAAGACATAGTATAGTATAGTATGTCGAAAAATCATAGTATAGTATGTCGAAAAATAGTCATACTAGTATGTCTAAAAACATAGTATAGCATGTCTAAAATATCATAGTATAGTATGTCTAAAAATATAGTTTAGTATGTCAAAAGTCATAGTATAGTATGTCTGTGAAAAGTCATAGTATAAAGATGTCTAAAAACATAGTATAGTATGTCTAAACAAGTCATAGTATAGTATGTCAGAACAAAAGTCATAGTATAGTATGTCTAAAAAGTCATAGTATAGCATGTCTAAAAAATAGTCATAGTATAGCATGTCTAAAAGATAAAAAGACATAGTATAGTATGTCAAAAAAAGTGATACAAAGACATAGTATTGCATGTCATGAACTTCATAAAAGACATAGTATAGTATGTTGTAAAATTGATAAAAGACATAGTAGAGTATGTCATGAAATTGATAAAGAGACATAGTATAGCATGTCATAAAATTGATGTCACAAAATTGATAAAAAGACATAGTATAGTATGTCAAAAAATTGATAAAATGACATAGTATAGTAAGGTATAAAGTGATAAAAAGACATAGTATAGTATGTCAAAAAAGTGATAAAAGACATAGTATAGCATGTCATAAATTTAAAAAGACATAGTATAGTATGTCATAAAATTGATAAACATGACATAGTATAGTAAGTCATAAAGGATAAAAAACATAGTATAGTATGTCAAAAAGTGACAAGACATAAAGTATAGCATGTCATGAATTTCATAAAAGATAGTATAGTATGTCATAAAGGATAAAATGACATAGTATAGTATGTCATAAATGATAAAAAACATAGTATAGTATGTCATGAAATTGATAAAAAGACATAGTATAGTATGTTGTAAAATTGATAAAAAGACATAGTATAGTAAGGTATAAAGCGATAAAAAAGTCATAGTATAGTATGTCTAAAAGTCATAGTATAGTATGTTGAAAAAGTCATTATAAGGAATAGTAAAATTTTAACAAAACTCATAGTATAGTTATATAACAAATTTAAAACCATTGGCATGTGGTCTAGTGGTTAAGAACCAAGCTTTGGACCATAAGGTTGTGAGTTCAATGCCCAGAGAAAAATTAAGGTTGTTATTAGTAGTACATCAAAAAAATGCTTGCATAATATGTAAATAAAGATAGTAGACAAAGTTCATTTTACTAAAAATCACAGAATATAATGTCTAAAAAGTCATAGTATAGCATGTCGAAAAAAAGTCATAGTATAGCATGTCTAAAAACATAGTATAGCATGTCTAAAAAATGTCATAGTATAGTAAGTCTTAAAAATAGTCATAGTATAGTATGTCTAAAAAGGCATAGTATAGTATGTCTTAAAAGACAGTATAGCATGTCGAAAAAAGTCATAGTATAGCATGTTGCAAAAAAGTCATAGTATAGTATGTCTAAAAAGTCATAGTATAGCATGTCTAAAAATATCATAGTATAGCATGTCTAAAAGTGATAAAAAGACATAGTATAGTATGTCATGAAATTGATAAAGAGACATAGTATAGCATGTCATAAAATTGATAAAAAGACATAGTATAGTATGTCACAAAATTGATAAAAATACATAGTATAGTATGTCAAAATTGATAAAAATGAAATAGTATAGTAAGGTATAAAGTGATAAAAAGTCTCAGTTAAGTATGTAAGTGATAAAAAGATTATATAGTATGTCATAAAATTGATAAAAAGACAAAGTATAGTAAGTCATAAGATAAAAAGACATAGTATAGTATGTCAAAAAGTGATAAAAAGATAGTATAGCATGTCATGAATTTCATAAAAGACATAGTATAGTATGTCATAGAAGTGATAAAAATGACATAGTATAGTATGTCAAAGTGATTAAAAAAGTCATATTATAGTATGTTAAAATTGATAAAAATACATAGTATAGTAAGTCATAAACTTGATAAAAAGACATAGTATAGTATGTCATGAAATTGATAAAAAGTCATAGTATAGTATGTCAAAAAGTGATAAAAAGACATAGTATAGTATGTCAAAAGTGATAAAAGACATAGTATTGCATGTCATGATTGATAAAAAGACATAGTATAGTATGTCATGAAAGGATAAAAATGACATAGTATAGTATGTCATAAAAATTGATAAAGATAGTATAGTATGTCAAAAAGTGATAAAAAGACATAATATTGCATGTCATGAACTTCATAAAAGACATAGTATAGTATGTTGTAAAATTGATAAAAAGACATAGTAGATTATGTCATGAAATTGATAAAGAGACATAGTATAACATGTCATAATTTGATAAAAAGACATAGTATAGTATGTCACAAAATTGATAAAAAGTCATAGTATAGTATGTCTGAAAAAGTCATAGTATAGTATGTCGAAAAAGTCATAGTATAGCATAAACGTAAAAATAGTCATAGTATAGTATGTCTAAAAAAAGACATAGTAGTATAGCATGTCGAAAAAGTCATAGTATAGCATGTTGCAATAAAAAGCATAGTATAGTATGTCTAAAAAAACATAGTATAGCATGTCTAAAAATAGTCATAGTATAGCATGTCAAATGATAAAAAGACATAGTATAGTATGTCAAAAAGTGATAAAAAGACATAGTATTGTATGTCATGAACTTCATGAAAAGACATAGTATAGTATGTTGTAAATTGATAAAAAGACATAGTATAGTATGTCATGAAATTGATAAAGAGACATAGTATAGCATGTCATAAAATTGATAAAAAGACATAGTATAGTATGTCACAAAATTGATAAAAAGACATAGTATAGTATAGTAGCATATAAAAAGTCATAGTATAGTATGTTTGAAAAAATAGTCATAGTATAGTATGTCTAAAAGAGTCATAGTATAGCATGTCTAAAAAAATAGTCATAGTATAGCATGTCTAAAAGTCATAGTTTAGTGGTCAAAAAAGTCATAGTATAGTATGTCTGAAAAGTCATAGTATAGTATGTCTAAAAGTCATAGTATAGCATGTCTAAAAATATCATAGTTTATGTATCTTAAAAGACATAGTATATAGCATGTCTAAAAAAAGAAGTATAGCATGTTATAAACAAAAGTCATAGTATAGTATGTCTAAAAGTCATAGTATAGCATGTCTAAAAAATAGTCATAGTATAGCATGTTTAAAAAGTGATAAAAAGACATAGTATAGTATGTCAAAAAGTGATAAAAAGACATAGTATTGCATGTCATGAACTTCATAAAAAGACATAGTATAGTATGTTGTAAATTGATAAAAAGACATAGAGTATGTCATGAAATTGATAAAGAGACATAGTATAGCATGTCATAAAATTGATGTCACAAAATTGATAAAAAGACATAGTATAGTATGTCAAAAATTGATAAAAATGACATAGTATAGTAAGGTATAAAGATAAAAAGACATAGTATAGTATGTCAAAAGTGATAAAAAGACATAGTATACATGTCATAATTCATAAAAAGACATAGTATAGTATGTCATAAATTGATAAACATGACATAGTATAGTAAGTCATAAAGGATAAAAAGACATAGTATAGTATGTCAAAAAAAGTGACAAAAAGACATAGTATAGCAAGTCATAATTTATAAAAAGACATAGTATAGTATGTCATAAAAGTGATAAAAATGACATAGTATAGTAAGTCATAAAGTGATAAAGACATAGTATAGTATGTCATGAAATTGATAAAAAGACATAGTATAGTATGTCAAAAATTGATAAAAAGACATAGTATTGTAAGGTATAAAGCGATAAAAGTCATAGTAAAGTATGTCAAAAGATAAAAGACATAGTATAGTATGTCAAAAAATAGTCATAGTATAGTATGTCTAAAAAGTCATAGTATAGTATGTTGAAAAAGTCATTATATGAATAGTACAAAATTTTAACAAAACTCATAGTATAGTTATTTAACAAATTTTAAAAACCATTGGCAGCGGTGGTCTAGTGGTTAAGAACCAAGCTGGACCATAAGGTTGTGAGTTCAATGCCCAGAGAAAAAAATTAAGGTTATATTAGTAGTACATCAAAAAAATGCTTGCATAATATGTAAATAAAGATAGTAGACAAAGTTCATTTTACTAAAAATCACAGAATATAATGTCGAAAAAAAGTCATAGTATAGCATGTTGAAAAAAGTCATAGTATAGCATGTCTAAAAACATAGATAATAATGTCTAGTAAATAAATCATAGTATAGTAAGTCTAAAAATAGTCATAGTATAGCATGTCTAAAAATAATCATAGTATAGTATGTCTAAAAGACAGTATAGCATGTCTTAAAAGTCATAGTATAGCATGTCAAAAAAAAGTCATAGTATAGTATGTCGAAAAAAGTCATAGTATAGCATGTCTAAAAATAGTCATAGTATAGCATGTCGAAAAGATAAAAGACATAGTATAGTATGTCATGAATTGATAAAGAGACATAGTAGCATGTCATAAAATTGATAAAAAGACATAGTATAGTATGTCACAAAATTGATAAAAATACATAGTATAGTATGTCAAAAATTGATAAAATGAAATAGTATAGTAAGGTATAAAGTGATAAAAAGTCTCAGTTAAGTATGTCAAAAAGTGATAAAAGACATTATATAGTATGTCATAAAATTGATAAAAAGACAAAGTATAGTAAGTCATAAGATAAAAAGACATAGTATAGTATGTCAAAAAGGATAAAAAGACATAGTATAGCATGTCATGAATTTCATAAAAGACATAGTATAGTATGTCATAGAAGTGATAAAAATGACATAGTATAGTATGTCATAAAGGATTAAAAAAGTCATAGTATAGTATGTTAAAAATTGATAAAAATACATAGTATAGTAAGTCATAAACTTGATAAAAACACATAGTATAGTATGTCATGAAATTGATAAAAAGTCATATATGTAGTATGTCAAAAGTGATAAAAAGACATAGTATAGTATGTCAAAAAAGTGATAAAAAGACATAGTATAGCATGTCATGAATTTCATAAAAGACATAGTAGTATGTCATGAAAGATAAAAATGACATAGTATAGTATGTCATAAAATTGATAAAAAAGACAGTATAGTATGTCAAAAAAGTGATAAAAAGACATAGTATTGCATGTCATGAACTTCATAAAAAGACATAGTATAGTATGTTGTAAAATTGATAAAAAGACATAGTAGATTATGTCATGAAATTGATAAAGAGACATAGTATAACATGTCATAAATTTGATAAAAAAGACATAGTATAGTATGTCACAAAATTGATAAAAAAGTCATAGTATAGTATGTCGGAAAAAAGTCATAGTATAGTATGTCTAAAAAAAGTCAGTATAGTATGTCGAAAAAATAGTCATAGTATTAGCATGTCTAAAAGACATAGTATAGTATGTCTAAAAGTCATAGTATAGCATGTTGAAAAAAAGTCATAGTATAGTATGTCTAAAAAAAGTCATAGTATAGTATGTCTAAAATATCATAGAGTATAGCATGTCTAAAAGTGATAAAAGACATAGTATAGTATGTCAAAAGTGATAAAGATAGTATAGTATGTCAAATGAATCATGAAAAAAGATAGTATAGTATGTTGTAAAATTGATAAAAAGACATAGTATAGTATGTCATGAAATTGATAAAGAGACATAGTATAGCATGTCATAAAATTGATAAAAGACATAGTATAGTATGTCAAAAATTGATAAAAAGACATAGTATAGTATAGTATGTCTAAAAAAAGACATAGTATAGTATGTCGAAAATAGTCATAGTATAGTATTGTCTTAAAAATAACATAGTATAGTATGTCTAAAAAATAGTCATAGTATAGTATGTCTAAAACAAGTCATATGTGTCTAAAAAAGTCATAGTATAGTATGTCTGAAAAAGTCATAGATAGCATGTCTAAAACATAGTATAGTATGTCTAAAAAGTCATAGTATATGTCATGTCTAAAAGACATAGTATAGTATGTCGAAAAAGTCATAGTATAGCATGTCATAAAAAGTCATAGTATAGTATGTCTAAAAAAGTCATAGTATAGCATGTCTAAAAATAGTCATAGCATGTAAGATGTCTAAAAGTTATAAAAAGACATAGTATAGTATGTCAAAAAGTGATAAAAAGACATAGTATTGCATGTCATGAACTTCATAAAAGACATAGTATAGTATGTTGTAAATTGATAAAAAGACATAGTAGAGTATGTCATGAAATTGATAAAGAGACATAGTATAGCATGTCATAAAATTGATGTCATAAAATTGATAAAAAGACATAGTATAGTATGTCAAAATTGATAAAAAGACATAGTATAGTTGAAAAGGTATATGATAAAAAAGACATAGTATAGTATGTCATAAAAGATAAAAAGACATAGTATAGCATGTCATAAATTGATAAAAAGACATAGTATAGTATGTCATAAATTGATAAACATGACATAGTATAGTAATCATAAAGGATAAAAGACATAGTATAGTATGTCAAAAAAGTGACAAAAAGACATAGTATAGAAGTCATGATTCATAAAAGACATAGTATAGTATGTCATAAAGTGATAAAAATGACATAGTATAGTAACATAAAGTGATAAAAGCATATATAGTATGTCATGAAATTGATAAAAAGACATAGTATAGTATGTTGTAAAATTGATAAAAAGACATAGTATAGTTGTATAAAGCGATAAAAAAGTCATAGTATAGTATGTCAAAAAAGTGATAAAAAACATAGTATAGTATGTCAAAAATAGTCATAGTATAGTATGTCTGAAAACAATAGATAGTATGTTGAAAAAGTCATTATATGAATAGTACAAAATTTTTTAACAAAAGATAGTTATATAACAAATTTTAAAAATCATTGGCAGAGTGGTCAAAGTGGTTAAGAACCAAGCTTTGGACCATAAGGTTGTGAGTTCAATG
>JABXJD010000526.1:2500-47500 GCA_013375575.1 Percina caprodes
TGTAAGACTTGATTTCTTTGCACCAAACTCTACTACCGACTGAGCTACTGCCCCCCACCCCACAGAGCTACTGCCCCCCCCCCCACAGAGCTACTGCCCCCGCTTCTTCTGGCAGAAAGGATGTGCAAAAGTAATTTATTATGCTGCTGAATACGTTCCTGCCGCGGGGCTTTTTATTGGGCCACAATACACACCTGCATATTTTACATTAAGTTATTATGAATTCAGGAGGCTGCAGGTTAGAGGAAGAAGGAGAGACCAGGATGTAAACGGGATGTGGGATTAGTACCCCCTCCCTCCCTGACACCCCCTCCCTCCCTGACACCCCCCCCCCCCGACCCCCCTCCAGGCTCTTAATCACATTAGAGTACAGATATGCATAAGGTGGTTTCCTGTGGCAGTTCACTGAGAGGTGAGTTTTCGTGAGTCCAGACCGGTTTCTGGAGCAGGTCTGGACGTGAGAAAACCAGAGAAGGGGAATGAGAGGGGGAAAACACCAGAGCAGAGGGAATGAGAGGGGGAAAACACCAGAGCAGGGGGAATGAGAGGGGGAAAACACCAGAGCAGGGGGAATGAGAGGGGGGAAAACCAGAGAAGGGGAATGAGAGGGGGGAAAACCAGAGCAGGGGGAATGAGAGGGGGAAAACCAGAGAAGGGGAATGAGAGGGGGAAACGCCAGAGCAGAGGGAATGAGAGGGGGAAAACACCAGAGCAGAGGGAATGAGAGGGGGAAAACACCAGAGCAGGGGGAATGAGAGGGGGGAAAACCAGAGAAGGGGAATGAGAGGGGGGAAAACCAGAGCAGGGGGAATGAGAGGGGGGAAAACCAGAGAAGGGGAATGAGAGGGGGAAACGCCAGAGCAGAGGGAATGAGAGGGGGAAAACACCAGAGCAGAGGGAATGAGAGGGGGAAAACACCAGAGCAGGGGGAAAACCAGAGAAGGGGAATGAGAGGGGGGAAAACCAGAGCAGGGGGAATGAGAGGGGGAAAACACCAGAGCAGGGGGAATGAGAGGGGGGAAAACCAGAGAAGGGGAATGAGAGGGGGGAAAACCAGAGCAGGGGGAATGAGAGGGGGAAAACACCAGAGCAGAGGGAATGAGAGGGGGAAAACACCAGAGCAGGGGGAATGAGAGGGGGAAAACCAGAGAAGGGGAATGAGAGGGGGGGAAACCAGAGCAGGGGGAATGAGAGGGGGAAAACACCAGAGCAGAGGGAATGAGAGGGGGAAAACACCAGAGCAGAGGGAATGAGAGGGGGAAACGCCAGAGCAGAGGGAATGAGAGGGGGAAAACACCAGAGCAGGGGGAATGAGAGGGGGGAAAACCAGAGCAGGGGGAATGAGAGGGGGAAAACACCAGAGCAGAGGGAATGAGAGGGGGAAACGCCAGAGCAGGGGGAATGAGAGGGGGAAAAACCAGAGAAGGGGGAATGAGAGGGGGAAAACCCCAGAGCAGAGGGAATGAGAGGGAGAAACACCAGAGCAGAGGGAATGAGAGGGGGAAACACCAGAGCAGGGGGAATGAGAGGGGGAAACACCAGAGCAGGGGGAATGAGGGGGGGAAAACGCCAGAGCAGGGGGAATGAGAGGGGGAAACGCCAGAGCAGGGGGAATGAGAGGGGGAGCGTTGTTAGTTTTGGAAGATGATTGTGTGAGTAATCGTGGAGGAGAGCCCCCTGGGCACCTTGACATTGAGAGGGTACACCCCCCACACACACACACACACACACACACACACACACGCGGCCCTAACGATCATTCATGGCTGTTTGTTTTCAGTGTCGAACCACATCTGTTCCTCTGAGCGTGTTCAGGGTTTCTAGACGGAGATAGGGGGGTATTTATGATCCACATCATGGCTCCAGACCAGGAGAGGACAACCAAAGCTCCAGAGACGGGACAACAACAGGTGGAATCGGCTTTTCTTGATTTAAATTATTATTAATTATTATTTTATGATTAAAAATGACAGACCTCTCTACATGCTCTACATCTATAAGGAAGAAAACCTGCAAAATCAGCAGTTATCATATCAAACACTCATCAGCACAGACCGCTTCATCTCTTCAGTGTTGAATTAATATATATTTCATCACTATGACAGGCTCTTGTTTGTGTTTCTACGCCCAGATGTCGGCCGAAGGTTGGATGCGTGTTTTCCGAGAGCCGTCGTGGCGTCGCTGTGCGTGACTCATCCTGCGGCGGAGAGCAGCCATTAAAGTTTCACCAGAAGAAGAGAGAAGGGCGACCGACAGAGACGGATCTCTCCCCTTTAGGCTTTCACTGGGAATGATAATTAATGGAGCTGCGCTGCACCGCTGCATGCTGGGTAGGCCGTGAGGTCCCCCCCCCCCCCCCCAAACATCCATCACCGCTGACATCGGCATTTATCTGGTTAGTGGCAGTCAGCTCGCGACTGAGGTCAAGGAAATACATGGGGGGGGGGGGAGACGGAGAGGAGAAAAATGAGAGCAGGATTCATTATTTACAGACTTTTTTTAAATATTTTCAGACTTTTTTTATAAATATTTTCAGACATTTTTTCAATAATTTCAGATAATTTTTTTTATATTTTCAGACTTTTTTTAAAATATTTTCAGACTTTTTTTAAAAATATTTTCAGACTTCTTTAAAATATTTTCAGACATTTTTAAAAAAATATTTTCAGACATTTTAAAAATATATTTTCGGACATTTTTTTAAATATTTTCAGATTTTTTTAAAAATATTTTCAGACATTTTTCAATAATTTCAGATAATTTTTCAATATTTTCAGACTTTTTTATATTTTCAGACTTTTTAAAAATATTTTCAGACTTTTTTAAAAATATTTTCAGACTTCTTTAAAATATTTTCAGACATTTTTAAAAAATATTTTACGACATTTTAAAAAAATATTTTCGGACATTTTTTCTATATTTTCAGATTTTTTTAAAAATATTTTCAGAATTTTTAAAAATATTTTCAGAAATGTTTTCATTATTTTCAGAAATGTTTTGAATAATGTCAGATATTTTTTCTATATTTTCTGATATTTTTTCATTATTTTCAGTCATTTCGTTTTCAAAAATTTTAGATATTTCTTTTAAATATTTCAAGAAATTTTTCAATTTCAGATATTTTTTCAATATTTTCAATTTTTTTAAATATTTTCAGATTTTTTAAAAATATTTTCAGATTTTTTAAAAATATTTTCAGATTTTTTTGAAAACATTTCCAGACATTTTTTTCAATATATTTAGAAATGTTTTCATTATTTTCAGAAATATTTTGAATAATTTCAAATTATTTTTTCTCTACTTTCATTAATTTTGGGGCGTCTTATTCAATTTTATAGCATTTGAAACCAAATTGAAGTGTTTTTGAAATAGTATTGAGAGTAAAAGTTGACATATTCCAGTCTGTGATTATCATCAACATCCATTCCTTTAATTTTAGTCTCAATAATTCCTAATTTCTGCTTTTCTAACTCAAACATCAGGTATAATTTCCAATAAATGAGGTTTATTGTTCATAAATTCCAACAATAACTGTAAAACTAAAGTTAATAAGTTAGTGTTACGTAGTGTTAAACGTCAAAAAAGGGACAAAAACATAAGAAAAAGTTAAAAAAAACTCAATAACAAAAGGGTTGATGTTCAATTTTGACGGGAAGACAACACGAGGGGTATAAAGAACATTGATATACGAAAACAGGTTATTTTAAGTAAAACTTATTGAAGTTATTAAGAAGCAGGAAACTACCTGGAGGAGCCAGATGTCACATGTGATGTAACTGCCGCTCTCTTTTAGCGCCTTTCAATTTAATGTTCAATTTGTAAAATACTGGAACATGGAAATTATTTCCTTTAATTAGTTTTAATTTCAACAAGCAGGTGGTTGTATTTTAGCAGAAAACTCCTCATCAACACCTAATTATAATAATATTAATATAATATCTGTTAATTTATCGCGATATTGAACTACCTCGTGGCATAATCTCACATGGTGCAGGCGTAGCAGGGAGGCTGTCGGTGTGGAGATGACTCACTGCGAGAAGGTCAGTGCTCTCAGACGGGAGGGGTGAGAGGAGAGTGATGGATGAAGGGGGTGAAGAGGAGGGGGGGGGGGGACACTGTCTGCTTGACTCACTGCTCAAAGAAAAATGGAAGTGAGAAATTGAGGCCGTGGAGACGGGATCACGTTCGCTCCGAGCTCAGGAGATGTGACAGGAGGAAGAGGAGGAGGAAGAGGAGGAGGAGGAAGAAGAGGAGGAGGAGGAGGAGGAGGAGCAGAAATGCAAGACAACATCCCAGAAACATCCACCCAAGATGTCTTCCTGAAGGTGTTTTACAGCTCATGCTGGAGGCATTAGCCTCGCATTACCAGACCCTCCTCCACGGCGCTGCAGAGGAGGGTCTGGCTAGTCCACACAGCATTCCTGGATGGGGGTCCAGTATTAGGCGAGATCGCTGCAGTCAGAAAACAAGCTGCAGTGTAAGTTAATGGGACATTTGTGCAGCTTGTTTTTACCCGTGATGGGAATAACGGCGAGTAATCTGATTACTCTTCCCATCTCAATAACGCCGCTACGTTACTGCTTCCGTGGTGAGTGGGCCGTGCACGAGCGCACAAATGCTGCTGATTGGCTGAGGTTGAGTAAAAGTTAATGGTAAGCCAATCACAGGTAGAGTTTTTATATTTTTTTCATTATTTTGAGATTTTTTTTTCATTATTTTCAGACTTTTTTTCCAACATTTTCAGACTTTTTTCAATATTTTGAGACATTTTCAAAATTTTCAGACACTTTTTTCATCATTTTCAGACATTTTGTTTTTTACATTTTCAGACTTTTTTCAATATTTAAAGACATTTTTTTTCAGTATTTTCAGACTTTTTTCAATATTTAAAGACATTCTTTTTCAGTATTTTCAGACACTTTTTTCATTATTTTCAGACATTTTGTTTTTTACATTTTCAGACTTTTTTTCAATATTTAAAGACATTTCTTTTCAATATTTTCAGACATTTTTTGACCCGTGTTGTTGACCCTAATACTGTCTCAGCTCTCCCTTTGTCTCGTCGTACCACAACATGGTATTTCTGGGAATTACTGGTTATTTTTCCCCTAAGAGTGCAGCTTGGAACAACTGGTAGTGTGAGCCGGAGCACCAAAACCACCACCTAGGATGATTTATTGGTAAAATCTGATCCGTCCGTCCCTCTAAGCCTGATGTCCATTCTTCAATTAAATCCTTTTGAAGTGGATCAAACTAGAGAATCAGATGAAAGAGGAGAAATGTACCCGCTGAGAATGTGAATCACACTCATATATATATATATATATATATATATATATATATATATATATATATATATATATATATATATCTATCTCCTCTGATACAGCGTTACCTCCCGAGGTGTCTGACTTCTCACCCTTCTGTGGGCCTTCGGACTGGAAATGGCACTTTTGTTATCTTGGGTGTAGGCGTGTTGCTTAAAAGCATGAAATTCACTCCAGGATGTTACATCCGTGAGCTCTAAAGCCCATGAAATCTGAAGTATTCCTCTAAAACATTAAATATGTATGAGAAAATAAGCCACAATCAACGTTAAAGTTTGGAAAAGAACATCCGAATGTATAATTTATGGAAGCCCTTAAAACTGAGCCCACTTCAGACCTGAGAGAGAAAATAATGAAATACAGAAAACAGTCAAAACATTCAGGACCTTTAGCAGATGCAGTAGCAGTAAAGGAGCCCGTGGCACATTCAGGACCTTTTAAAGGCTTTGTTCACACTCTTTTTTTGGACAATAAACAGTGTTTTTATTCCAAAAAACAGCCGAGAGCTGGTTTTGTTGCTATAACAACAGCTACTGCTACAGTATCCTAGAGAGCTGTGTGGAGCGCGGCTAACGTTAGATAAACAAAGTGGTGGAGCGAGCTAGAGAAAGAATAGAGAGAGAGAGAAAGACCCTTACCTTAACCCTTACCCTCACCTTAACCCTCACTCTCACCTTAACCCTTACTCTCACCTTAACCTTAACCCTTACCCCTTACCTTAACCTTAACCCTTACCTTAACCCTTACCCTCACCTTAACCCTTACCCTAACCTTAACCTTAACCCTTACCCCTTACCTTAACCTTAACCCTTACCTTAACCCTTACCCTCACCTTAACCCTTACCCCTTACCCCTTACCTTAACCTTAACCTTAACCCTCACCTTAACCCTTACCCTTATTTTAAGTGTTTTATTCACACCGTGTTGTGCCCATCCAGGGCGCTACATTTCTACCCTACCCTAACCTAACCCTTAACCCTTATCTTAACCCTTACCTTAACCTTAACCCTCACCTTAACCCTTACCTTAACCTTAACACTAACCTTAACCTTAACCCTTACCCTAATCCTAAAACCAAGTCTTAACCCTCAAACAGCCCTTTAAAGTTGGGGGGGTCCAGCATTTTGACCCCACAAAGCTGTTCGGACCCCACAAGTATACTGAACTCCCGAATACAATTAAACAAGACCACCTACACACACACACACACACACACACACACACACACACACACACACACACACACACACACACACTTTTTGTCAGCATGCATTCCAATAACTTCATCCCCCCCCTCCTCTTCTTCATTTCTCCTTCCTAATTCTTCTTCACCCGTCAAATATTGATCCGCCAAATTGCTTCTCAAGGTCGTCAGTGTCGCCGTGGCGACTGGCACCGTGTCACCGATAACCCCCCAGAGCTGTCGGCGCTCAGGAAGTCGGCTGACGGCACACCACAGCCTCCCGGTGTGTGTGTGTGTGTGTGTGTGTGTGTGTGTGTGTGTGTGTGTGTGTGTGTGTGTGTGTGTGTGTGTGTGTGTGTCAAACACTCAGAGGGAGGAGTCATAAAGGTTGATGGCCACAGGCAGGAATAGCTTTCTGTGGTGCATTGTGGGAGAATGAGTCTTTCACTGAGTGCTCCTGTGTTTGAGCAACAAGCCATGGAGTGGTCAGTGGTCAATAAACCTAATTTAAATGACATTATACCTCATGAGGGACAGGAGGACGGAGGGAGGGAGGGAGGGAGGGAGGGAAGGACGGATGGACGGACGGACGGAGGGAGGGACGGACGGACGGACGGACGGAGGGAGGGACGGACGGATGGATGGGGAGGGACGGACAGAGGGAGGGAGGGACGGAGGGAGGGAGGGAAGGACGGATGGACGGACGGACGGACGGATGGATGGGGGAGGGAGGGAGGGACAGAGGGAGGGAGGGACAGAGGGACGGACAGAGGGAGGGACGGAGGGAGGGACGGACAGAGGGACGGACAGAGGGACGGACAGAGGGACGGAGGGAGGGACGGACAGAGGGACGGACAGAGGGACGGAGGGAGGGACGGACAGAGGGAGCGAGGGACAGAGGGAGGGACGTAGGGAGGGACGGAGGGAGGGACAGAGGGAGGGAGGGAGGGAGGGACGGACAGAGGGAGGGACGGAGGGAGGGAGGGAGGGAAGGACGGATGGACGGACGGACGGAGGGAGGGACGGACGGACGGATGGATGGGGGGAGGGACGGACAGAGGGAGGGAGGGACGGAGGGAGGGAGGGAAGGACGGATGGACGGACGGATGGATGGGGGGAGGGAGGGATGGAGGGAGGGACAGAGGGAGGGAGGGACAGAGGGAGGGACAAAGGGACGGAGGGAGGGACGGACAGAGGGAGCGAGGGACAGAGGGAGGGACGGAGGGAGGGACAGAGAGTGGGAGGGAGGGAGGGAGGGAGGGACGGACAGAGGGATGGACAGAGGGAGGGACAGAGGGAGGGAGGGAGGGACGGACGGACAGAGGGAGGGACAGAGGAAGGGACAGAGGGAGGGAGGGACGGACAGAGGGATGGACAGAGGGAGGGACAGAGGGAGGGAGGGACGGACAGAGGGATGGACAGAGGGAGGGACAGAGGGAGGGAGGGAGGGACGGACGGACAGAGGGAGGGACAGAGGAAGGGACAGAGGGAGGGACAGAGGGAGGGATGTCTACCACAGGGGGGCGGTGCTGTCTGTCCTCTTCACTCTAACATTTGGGTTTTTATCTCTGAAGCTGTGTTGAAGGTACTGGGACACACACACAGACACACACACACAGACACACACACACAGACACACACACAGACACACACACACACACACACAGAAACACAGACACACACACACAGAAACACACACACACACAGACACACACACACACAGAAACACAGATACACACACACACAGAAACACACACACAGAAACACAGACACACACACACACACACACACACAAACACAGACACACACACACACACTCAGAAACACACACAGAAACACAGACACACACACACACACACACACACACACACAGAGAAACACACACAGAGAAACACAGACACACAAACAGAGACACACAAACACGCACAGAGAAACACACAGACAACCACATACACACACGCACTCACAGACACACACACACAGACAGAGAAACACACACAGACATTTGAAATTGGGAATAAATAATAAAATTGCAATATATCGGAGACACACACACACAGACAGACACAAACACACACAGACAGACACAAACACACACAGACAGACACACACACAGACAGACACAAACACACACACACACACAGACAGACACAAACACACAGACACAAACACACACACAGACACACACACACACAGACAGACACAAACACACACACAGACAGACACAGATAGACACAAACACACACACAGACAGACACAAACACACACACAGACAGACACAAACACACACACAGACAGACACAAACACACACACAGACAGACACAAACACACACACAGACAGACACAGATAGACACACAATCACAGAGACACACACACATTTGAAATTGGGAATAAATAATAAAATTGCAATAAATCGCACAGAGACACAGACACACACACACACACACACACACACACACACACACACACATTTCTTCCATACATACATGCACCCAGGTTGTTTTTATTTCTGATATAAAAACTCAATTTGACCCGAGGACAACTCAGGGTTAAAAACAAGCATCTCCTCTCACAGGAAAGCTCCCGTTCTCCTGAGCAGCCAATGAGGGGCTCTAACAAGTAGTTGCATGGCAACCGAGCGGAGATCAATGGGGACGCAGCGTTGCCGAGGAGCTGGCGGGCCGCCCGCCCTCGCAGAGACACAGCGCTGGACGCCAGCCTGTGGAACGCCATCGGGAGGCCTCGGCGCACCTTTTAACAGAGTCACAATAAGTCCTCACAAATGCTCAATTTCTGCTGTTTTTAGAGTTAAAGACATGTTTTGGGGCTACTCTGGGGGGGCCATTGCTAGCCTGTTTGCAGTTGCATGCTGGGACAGCAGACTGAGGGTAGCGGACGCCAACAGACTCAACATGGCCGGTGATGTTGTGGGGTGGGGTGGGGGGCTGGACTCTCTGTGGGGGGTGTCAGAGAGGAGGACGCTGTCCAAACTACATGTCCTCTTGGACGATGTCTCGCACCTACTCCATGGCTTGCTGCTCATACTGCTTATGCTTATGTCACGGTACGATGTCATCGCGATACTTATGTCACGATACAATATCATCACAATGCTATCATCGCGATACTTATGTCACGGTACGCTATCATCGCGATACTTATGTCACGGTACGCTATCATCACGATACTTATGTCACGGTACGCTATCATCACGATACTTATGTCACGGTACGCTATCATCACGATACTTATGTCACGGTACGCTATCATCACGATACTTATGTCACGGTACGCTATCATCACGATATTTGTCGCGGTACGATATCGCGATACGAAATCGTCGCAATGCTTATGTCACGATGCACTGTTATTGCAATGCTTGTGTTGCGATGCGATATCGCAATATTCTAACGTTGCAATGCTTATGTTACGATACGCTATCCTCGCAATACTTATGCCACGGTACAATATCATCGCGATATGCTATCATCGCGATGCTTATGTCACGATACGCTATCATCGCGATGCTTGTGTCACAATATGCTATCATTGCGATACTTATGCCACGGTACGGTATCGCGATACGAAATCATCGCGATGTTTATGTCACGATACGCTATCATCTCGATGCTTATGTCACGATACGATATCGTGATATGATATTATCGCGATACTTCTGTCACGATACGATATTATCGCGATACGATATTATCGTGATACGATATCATCGCACTGTTTATGTCATGATACGCTATCGTCTCGATGCTTGTGTCACGATACGATATCGCGATACGATGTCGCGATGCTTATGTTGCGATACAATATTATCGCGATGCGATATCATCGCAATGCTTATGTCACGGTGCGATATCACGATACGATATTTTACAATACGATTTTTTTACAGTAATGCTTTGGCTACTGTGATTCTTTCTTTCTTTGGTTCTTTGAATGAATGGAAACACCTTAAAATGTCTTAATATCATTAAGATAAAATCCAATGAGACGAACGTTATGACCTTTGAGTCGATATTCATGAAATTCCATCAAATTTTAGTTTCCAGATGGCATTTTTATTCAGATAAAAATGTGCAGATGGAAACAGAACTACTACAAATAAACCTTTCTTTGTTCCTTTAGGTAACTCTCTCTCATGAGGACAACATGGGGACAACATGGGGACAGCATGAGGACAACATGAAGACAACATGAGGACAACATGAAGACAACATGAGGGCAACATGAAGACAACATGAGGGCAACTTGAAGACAACATGAGGACAACATGGGGACAACATGGGGACAACATGGGGACAGCATGAGGACAACATGAGGACAACATGAAGACAACATTAATACAACATGAGGACAACATGAAGACAACATGAGGGCAGCTTGAAGACAACATGAGGGCAACATGAGGGCAACATGACGACATGAGGGCAACATGGGGGCAACATGAAGACAACATGAAGACAACATGAGGGCAACATGAGGACAACATGAGGACAACATGAGGGCAACATGAGGACAACATGAGGGCAGCTTGAAGACAACATGAGGGCAACATGACGACATGAGGACAACATGGGGGCAACATGAAGACAACATGAGGACAACATGGGGACAACATGGGGACAACATGAGGGCAACATGAGGGCAACATGGGGACAACATGGGGACAACATGACGACATGAGGACAACATGAGGACAACATGAAGACAACATGAAGACAACATGAGGGCAACATGAGGGCAACATGAGGGCAACATGGGGACAACATGAGGGCAACATGAGGGCAACATGGGGACAACATGGGGACAACATGAGGGCAACATGAGGGCAACATGACGACATGAGGACAACATGAGGACAACATGAAGACAACATGGGGACAACATGAGGACAACATGAAGACAACATGTGGGCAACATGAGGACAACATGTGGGCAACATGAGGACAACATGAAGACAACATGAGGACAACTTTTCCATGTTGCGTCCCGCCGGTCGCGGCCATCTTAGATCAGCAGAGTTCCTCCATCTTAAATCCATGTTGTCCGACAGTTTTCATCCGTAATGAACGAGCCAATCAGGCGACAGACTGACGCCGGCCATGTGTGCAGACAGAGAGCAAATACTGGGGGAAATGGACTACAACTTCTTCTTCTTTGTTTTATGGCGGGTTGCAGCCATTAAAGGCCGATAACTGCCCACGCCCGCTGGAGATACACAGGTGGTGATTACATGCGCTGCATAGATGGAGCGTGAATAGCTGGGGTGATAAATGGAGGAAGGTTGAGTCTGTTGAAGAGGTTTTGTTAGTGTAAAAGAAGGATGGATGGGTATGGGGGGGGGGATGGGTATGGGGGTTGAACACACAGGGGGAAACTGGATTATAAGCTGGTCACACACATTACTGGCAGATAGAAAGACAAACAGAAGAGAAAGCAGTCAGAGTTGAGGTCTTTTCATGTAGAAAAGCAGCACGGTGGGGTGGGGTGGGGGGGGGGACGGTGAGGGGGGGGGTGTTAAAAGAAGTGAGACAAAGCTGCGAGATGAGTGTGGCGAGTCCCTCGCTGTTTGAGTCTTTGCGTGCAGGCGAAAGCTGAGTGAATACGCGGAAAAACTGCAAATGCTGACGAGGACGCAGTTGTTTTCATGTGTGACACAAGCAGAGGTGTTGAGATGGAAGTGGACCGCGTGGCGGGACCACAAGGACCCAGAACTTTGTCTTCTGGGCTCTCTGTGTTTTTAAAGGGATGGGCCCGTTATTAAAAAAGCACTTTTTCTGGGATTTGGGGGGTTATTTTGTGTCTCTGGTGCTTCCACACGCATACAGAGTTGGATAAAAACCCTCCATGGTGTTTTGAGTGAGATCCGGTTTCTGAATGTCCCCTGATCCGGTTTCTGAATGTCCGCTGATCCGGTTTCTGAATGTCCGCTGATCCGGTTTCTGAATGTCCTCTGATCTGGTTTCTGAATATCCGCTGATCCGGTTTCTGAGTGTCCGCTGATCCGGTTTCTGAATGTCCCCTGATCCGGTTTCTGAATGTCCGCTGATCCGGTTTCTGAGTGTCCTCTGATCCGGTTCCTGAATGTCCTCTGATCCGGTTTCTGAATGTCCTCTGATCTGGTTTCTGAATATCCGCTGATCCGGTTTCTGAGTGTCCGCTGATCCGGTTTCTGAGTGTCCGCTGATCCGGTTTCTGAATGTCCTCTGATCCGGTTCCTGAATGTCCTCTGATCCGGTTCCTGAATGTCCTCTGATCTGGTTTCTGAATATCCGCTGATCCGGTTTCTGAGTGTCCGCTGATCCGGTTTCTGAGTGTCCGCTGATCCGGTTTCTGAATGTCCTCTGATCCGGTTCCTGAATGTCCTCTGATCCGGTTTCTGAATGTCCTCTGATCCGGTTTCTTAATGTCCTCTGATCCGGTTTCTGAGTGTCCTCTGTCTCCAGTCTCCGGGTGAGCTGTCCAACATCTGCACGGCTCACGACTCAGCACTTTGTCTTCTGGGCTCTCTGTTTTTAAAGGGCCCATGTTATTATGTTATTAAAAAAGCACTTTTTCTGGGATATATATATATATAAAAGTTGCCTTTTGGCAGGTTAATTAGGATAATTAGCATAATTTGCCAAATATCCGGTAAAATGAAGAAATTAAAAACACTGTCACAGTTAATGGTAATGTGCTGCATAGTGCTTAAAACATATATTATAAAACTTTATAGCCTCAAAACAGCATATTTTATGAAAGAAATGGAAGATCCAAAGAGTCCAGGTGCTATTTTTCCCTTTAAAAAAACTCATTCAGCATTCAGACCAGCTTGCTGTATTTATCCCTAAATACTGCAGTGATGACTGCAGCGAGCAGGCCGCCGCTGGTGTCCCGGCGGGAGAAGACGCTCTGACGCTGCTTAGAGGCCGACAAATGAAACCGCCTGTCAGCAATAATCATTTATTCTTCCAACAATAACAAAACTCTTCCATTCCTCTCTGAAGGGCCGAGTGTCGGAGCTGGACGAGCGTCTCGTCAGAAACCGCTGCGATCAGCAGGGAAACAGGCGGTAAGATGGTTTCATGTGGTTTCTTTTACTGTGAAGTGGTCTGTCCTGCGGCAGCGCTAGCAGGGATGTGATAGGAGGAAGAACGACTACATCAGCGCATGGAGGTCTCCGTCACGGCCCGATGGGTGGAGAGGGAGGTGGGAGTCGTGCACGCTCAGATAAGATCACTTGAAGATGATTAAATAATCAAGTTTTCTCATTATGAACAATAACAGAAGATGGGAATCATTTCAGAAACGTTGTAGCTAGCTATGCTAACGTTAGCTCAAAACAACATTCAACTGACAGCCTTTGTTAGGTTTGATGCTAACTTGTAGCTAAGCTAGCAGTGAACCAACTTGGTTAAGAAGGTTCATTTTTACTGTGTTGACGCTACAGAAGTCTCTCGTTAGCATCTTGGAGGCTACTTCAGACGCTACAGAAGTCTCTCGTTAGCATCTCGGAGGCTACTTCAGACGTTACAGAAGTCTCTCGTTAGCATCTCGGAGGCTACTTCAGACGTTACAGAAGTCTCTCGTTAGCATCTCGGAGGCTACTTCAGACGCTACAGAAGTCTCTCGTTAGCATCTCGGAGGCTACTTCAGACGTTACAGAAGTCTCTCGTTAGCATCTCGGAGGCTACTTCAGACGCTACAGAAGTCTCTCGTTAGCATCTCGGAGGCTACTTCAGACGCTACAGAAGTCTCTCGTTAGCATCTCGGAGGCTACTTCAGACGCTACAGAAGTCTCTCGTTAGCATCTCGGAGGCTACTTCAGACGCTACAGAAGTCTCTCGTTAGCATCTCGGAGGCTACTTCAGACGCTACAGAAGTCTCTCGTTAGCATCTCGGAGGCTACTTCAGACGTTACAGAAGTCTCTCGTTAGCATCTCGGAGGCTACTTCAGACGTTACAGAAGTCTCTCGTTAGCATCTCGGAGGCTACTTCAGACGTTACAGAAGTCTCTCGTTAGCATCTCGGAGGCTACTTCAGACGCTACAGAAGTCTCTCGTTAGCATCTCGGAGGCTACTTCAGACGTTACAGAAGTCTCTCGTTAGCATCTCGGAGGCTACTTCAGACGTTACAGAAGTCTCTCGTTAGCATCTCGGAGGCTACTTCAGGCGCTACAGAAGTCTCTCGTTAGCATCTCGGAGGCTACTTCAGACGTTACAGAAGTCTCTCGTTAGCATCTCGGAGGCTACTTCAGACGTTACAGAAGTCTCTCGTTAGCATCTCGGAGGCTACTTCAGACGTTACAGAAGTCTCTCGTTAGCATCTCGGAGGCTACTTCAGACGCTACAGAAGTCTCTCGTTAGCATCTCGGAGGCTACTTCAGACGTTACAGAAGTCTCTCGTTAGCATCTCGGAGGCTACTTCAGACGCTACAGAAGTCTCTCGTTAGCATCTCGGAGGCTACTTCAGACGCTACAGAAGTCTCTCGTTAGCATCTCGGAGGCTACTTCAGACGTTACAGAAGTCTCTCGTTAGCATCTCGGAGGCTACTTCAGACGTTACAGAAGTCTCTCGTTAGCATCTCGGAGGCTACTTCAGACGTTACAGAAGTCTCTCGTTAGCATCTCGGAGGCTACTTCAGACGCTACAGAAGTCTCTCGTTAGCATCTCGGAGGCTACTTCAGACGTTACAGAAGTCTCTCGTTAGCATCTCGGAGGCTACTTCAGACGTTACAGAAGTCTCTCGTTAGCATCTCGGAGGCTACTTCAGACGCTACAGAAGTCTCTCGTTAGCATCTCGGAGGCTACTTCAGTTACAGAAGTCTCTCGTTAGCATCTCGGAGGCTACTTCAGACGTTACAGAAGTCTCTCGTTAGCATCTCGGAGGCTACTTCAGACGTTACAGAAGTCTCTTGTTAGCGTCTCGGAGGCTACTTCAGACGTTACAGAAGTCTCTCGTTAGCATCTCGGAGGCTACTTCAGACGCTACAGAAGTCTCTCGTTAGCATCTCGGAGGCTACTTCAGACGCTACAGAAGTCTCTCGTTAGCATCTCGGAGGCTACTTCAGACGTTACAGAAGTCTCTCGTGAGGTCTGTCCATCCTGATCAGACCCAGGACAGAAGAAGTAAGTCTGATATTAAACGTGGTCTCTCTCTAACCCTCTTCCCTAACCTCAGGTGTTGTATATAAAGCCTTTAACATGTCACCTGTCCCAGGTGAGAGGAGTCAGCACCGCCGTGATGGACCGGCGAGCCCCCGAGGCGCCGCTGGCTGCAGCCGCCATAAAACACGGCTTAATCATCGCGGAGGAGACGCCGGCGACCTTTACGACCTTTACAGGTGCGGACCAGTATTAAATATTAAAGGGACGTTCAGGAGACTTTCACACCGGCCTCATTTAACTCCCTGCACCCTCAGCACTGCACCTGGTTCCCTCAGCTGCTCCAATAGGATGCTGCCGGCTAATTGCTCTGGTAACATGAAAGAGAATATAACATCTGTAATATAATACCTGTAATACAACATCTGTACAGACAGACAGAGAGACAGACAGACAGGAGACAGACAGACAGACAGAGACAGACAGACAGAGAGACAGAGAGACAGACAGACAGAGAGACACGCTGACAGACAGACAGACAGACAGACAGAGAGAGAGACAGAGAGACAGACAGACAGGCAGACAGAGAGACAGACAGAGAGACAGACAGACAGGCAGACAGAGAGACAGACAGAGGGAGTAAAATAGCAGAATGAAGAGAAGATGGAGGCGAAGAAGAAGAAATCACTTCTTCCCTGTTGGAAACCTCCCTCCTGCCTATGTTTGTGTGTCTGTGTGTGTGTGTGTGTGTGTGTGTGTGTCTGTGTGTGTGTGTGTCTGAGTGTTTGTGTGTGTGTGTGTGTGTGTCTGAGTGTTTGTGTGTGTGTGTCTGAGTGTGTGTGTGTGTCTGTGTGTCTGTGTGTGTGTGTGTGTGTCTGAGTGTGTGTGTGTGTCTGTGTGTGTGTGTGTGTGTGTGTGTGTGTGTGTGTGTGTGTGTGTGTGTGTGTGTGTGTGTAGTGTTTGTGTGTTTGTGTGTGTGTTTCTGAGTGTTTAAGTGTGTGTGTGTGTGTGTGTGTCTGAGTGTTTGTGTGTGTGTGTGTGTCTGTGTGTGTGTGTGTGTGTGTGTGTGTCTGAGTGTGTGTGTGTGTGTGTGTGTGTCTGAGTGTGTGTGTGTGTGTGTGTGTGTGTGTGTGTGTGTCTGAGTGTTTGTGTGTGTGTGTGTGTGTCTGAGTGTTTGTGTGTGTGTGTCTGAGTGTGTGTGTGTGTGTGTGTGTGTGTGTGTGTGTGTGTGTGTGTGTGTGTGTGTGTGTGTGTGTGTGTGTGTGTGTGTGTGTGTGTCTGAGTGTTTGTGTGTGTGTGTGTGTGTGTTTGAGTGTTTGTGTGTTTGTGTGTGTGTTTCTGAGTGTTTAAGTGTGTGTGTGTGTGTGTGTCTGAGTGTTTGTGTGTGTGTGTGTGTCTGTGTGTGTGTGTGTGTGTGTGTCTGAGTGTGTGTGTGTGTGTGTGTGTGTCTGAGTGTGTGTGTGTGTGTGTGTCTGTGTGTGTGTGTGTGTCTGAGTGTTTAAGTGTGTGTGTGTGTGTGTGTCTGAGTGTTTGTGTGTGTGTGTGTGTGTGTCTGAGTGTTTGTGTGTGTGTGTGTGTCTGTGTGTGTGTGTGTGTGTGTGTGTGTCTGAGTGTGTGTGTGTGTGTGTGTGTGAGTGTGTGTGTGTGTGTGTGTGTGTGTGTATTATGGTTTTCTGAACCCTTGGATGGTATCTGGGTCAAATGGACACATTTCAAAGAGGAAAAATGTCTTGTGTCTGTGTTTCCCTTGTTACCTTGCTACCTTGCTACCTCGTTTACCCGCTACCTCGTGACCTCGTTACCTTGCTACCTTGTTACCTTGCTACCTCGTTTACCCGCTACCTCGTGACCTCGTTACCTTGCTACCTTGTTACCTTGCTACCTCGTTTACCCGCTACCTCGTGACCTCGTTACCTTGCTACCTTGCTACCTTGCTACCTCTTTATCTTGTGTATTTAATGTCTGTTTCCCTCGTCTCTTGTCACCTGCCTCTCACTACCTCGCTACCTCACTACCTCGCTACCTCACTACCTTGTTACCTCACTACCTCGCTACCTCGCTACCTTGTTACCTCACTACCTCACTACCTCGCTACCTTGTTACCTCACTACCTCACTACCTCGCTACCTTGTTACATCACTACCTCACTACCTCGTTACCCCGCTACCTCGTTACCTTGCTACCTCGCTACCTCTTTATCTTGTGTATTTAATGTCTGTGTTTCCCTCATCTCTTGTCACCTGCCTCCCGTTACCTCACTACCTCGCTACCTCACTACCTCACTACCTCGTTACCTCGCTACCTCGTCATACAAACGCCATTTCATGACATCAGTCTTCTTTTTTTTTATCCCTTTTCATGCTTTTTCCCAGAAACCCGTGAGCACATCTGTGGTGAAACCAGACTTAAAGTGGTTCTCTCGCAGGCTTCTCGAGGAGCGTTTCAGTCGACTACGAGTTGTTAAAACTCCTTCTGTGTTTTTCAAAGATCATCAGGGATTTATCGCTCAGAGCAAAACGATGCAAAGCTCTGTGGCTCAAATCTCCTGATAGTACATGAGCTGGGGCTAATAGCGGGCGTGCTACACGCTTGTCATCGGCGCCCCCCGCAGGTTTAATGTGTCCTCCCGGGCCTCCTGTCTTCAGTAAGTGCATTGCAAGCATTCATGGCAGGATTTCTGCAGCACTTTTGAGGGAATCTGCATATTTATGACGATAGTTTGGCTTCCATTTCATGGCCGTGTGCCTCCTGAGTCGCCCCGCTCGGTATTTCAGCCACGTTACAATAACCCAGCGGCTTCACGCTGTCCGGCGTCTGATTTACTGACACTGACCCGTCCCCCCCCCCCGCGTGACAGCGGCTCAGCAGCTCAGCCATATAATGGCCCATAACTGCCCGGCACAACTGGACTCTCACATTCTATCGGCTTTTATTTCTTCCAGCTGCTGGAGGTAAAGTGAGTAATGAGGTGTTTTATCCTGACGGCACAACTCGGCAGCGGGGGGGGGGGAGAGCGATGTGTGGTATTAAGCTCTAAGTGCTCTGAGTGCTCTGAAAGTTAAGTAGTACAGGGACAGTAGATATTGCATAGATAATATATTTGGAAGACAAGATATTATATATGGAGATGTTATATATGGAAGAAGTGGGCGACTCCACTGGCTCCAAAACAAAAGAAAATGAGCCTTTTTCTCTTGATTTATTACTGTTTTCGTATAGTTTATGGTCTCAGTCGCTAGTTTCAAGTCTTCTGTACCCCCGGTGTCCTCGGCTGGAGGACTCGCCTCAGAGGGGCTGAAAATCAGGGACTTTCCCTCTTTATCGCGGCGCCATAGCAACCATAAACAACACTGTCCACAAACCAATGGGTGACATCGCTTTACAGTCTGTGGGGAAACAAAATGGTTGAAAAAGTAAAAAATACTGGGCACCCACGGAAAATACTGAGCACCCACGGAAAGTACTGGGTACCTACGGAAAATACTGGGCACCCACGGAAAGTACTGGGTACCTACGGAAAATACTGAGCACCCACGGAAGGTACTGGGTACCTACGGAAAATACTGAGCACCCACGGAAAGTACTGGGTACCTACGGAAAATACTGAGCACCCACGGAAAATACTGGGCACCCACGGAAAATACTGGGTACCTACGGAAAATACTGAGCACCCACGGAAAGTACTGGGTACCTACGGAAAATACTGAGCACCCACGGAAAATACTGAGCACCCACGGAAAATACTGAGCACCCACGGAAAATACTGGGCACCCACGGAAAGTACTGGGTACCTACGGAAAATACTGAGCACCCACGGAAAATACTGGGCACCCACGGAAAATACTGGGCACCTACGGAAAATACTGAGCACCCACGGAAAATACTGGGCACCCACGGAAAATACTGGGCACCCACGGAAAATACTGGGTACCTACGGAAAATACTGGGTACCTACGGAAAATACTGGGTACCCACGGAAAATACTGAGCATCCACGGAAAATACTAGGTACCCACGGAAAATACTGGGTACCCACGGAAAATACTGGGTACCCACGGAAAATACTGAGCACCCACGGAAAATAATAATAATAATTTCTACTGTAGTACTCAGACTACTGTGATTTCTACTGTAATACTCAGACTACTGTGATTTCTAATGTAATACTTAGACTACTGTGATTTCTACTGTAATACTTAGACTACTGTGATTTCTACAGTAATACTCAGACTACTGTGATTTCTACTGTAATACTTAGACTACTGTGATTTCTACGTAATACTCAGACTACTGTGATTTCTACTGTAATACTTAGACTACTGTGATTTCTACTGTAATACTTAGACTACTGTGATTTCTACAGTAATACTCAGACTACTGTGATTTCTACTGTAATACTCAGACTACTGTGATTTCTAATGTAATACTTAGACTACTATGATTTCTACTGTAATACTCAGACTACTGTGATTTCTACTGTAATACTCAGACTACTGTGATTTCTACTGTAATACTTAGACTACTGTGATTTCTACTGTAATACTCAGACTACTGTGATTTCTACTGTAATACTCAGACTACTGTGATTTCTACTGTAATACTTAGACTACTGTGATTTCTACTGTAATACTCAGACTACTGTGATTTCTACTGTAATACTCAGACTACTGTGATTTCTACTGTAATACTCAGACTACTGTGATTTCTACTGTAATACTTAGACTACTGTGATTTCTACTGTAATACTCAGACTACTGTGATTTCTACTGTAATACTTAGACTACTGTGATTTCTACTGTAATACTCAGACTACTGTGATTTCTACTGTAATACTCAGACTACTGTGATTTCTACTGTAATACTCAGACTACTGTGATTTCTACTGTAATACTTAGACTACTGTGATTTCTACTGTAATACTCAGACTACTGTGATTTCTACTGTAATACTTAGACTACTGTGATTTCTACTGTAATACTCAGACTACTGTGATTTCTACTGTAATACTCAGACTACTGTGATTTCTACTGTAATACTCAGACTACTGTGATTTCTACTGTAATACTTAGACTACTGTGATTTCTACTGTAATACTCAGACTACTGTGATTTCTACTGTAATACTTAGACTACTGTGATTTCTACTGTAATACTCAGACTACTGTGATTTCTACTGTAATACTCAGACTACTGTGATTTCTACTGTAATACTCAGACTACTGTGATTTCTACTGTAATACTTAGACTACTGTGATTTCTACTGTAATACTCAGACTACTGTGATTTCTACTGTAATACTCAGACTACTGTGAAATCTAAAGTAATACCTGGAGATTTCAGATACTTACGGTGTACTTCTACTGGAGTAGGTTAGTGAAGAAGGAGCTGTCTTCCTCCGCTACGTCAGGCGACAATGAGCTCCTTACTTTTCTTTTTATCTTTTTACCTCTTTGGTATTCTATGCGTCATTATTTACTGCCCCCAACGCCCCCGCCACACGCCCCCAGCAGCCCCCCATATATGGAGCTATATTTGTTTCTTTATTACAGGCGAGAAAACAAATGATCTGAGAGAAAAAGTTTTCATACACCCCCGGCCTCATCCTCGTAGTGAAACCGTGGTTACCGTGGTTACCGTGGTAAAAGTGTGAGACAGCAGCTACATAAGTCTCTTTATTTAAGGTATTTCTAATTAATTCATTAATTAATTAACTTTAACTCATTTTATTGATTGGATGAACTATAATTTTCCTAAAGATGAATATTTTGTGTTTTTGTCTGATTGATGCTCGTGTTAAAAAATAAATCAGACGTTACTCAACGGGTACTTTCCTTCCTTTCCTTCCTTTCCTTCCTTTCCTACCTTTCCTCCCTTTCCTTCCTTCCTTCCTTCCTTCCTTCCTTCCTTCCTTCCTTCCTTCCTTCCTTCCTTCCTTCCACTGTCTTTTTTGTTGTTGCTTTTTGATGTATTTATCACTTAAAAAAAGAAAACTGGTTTGTCTTTGGAGACAATCTATTCTCCTTCCTTCCTTCCTTCCTTCCTTCCTTCCTTCCTTCCTTCCTTCCTTCCTTATACTGTCTTTTTTTTTACAAGTTCGTCATTTTTTTAGTTTTCGTTGCTTTGTGATGTTTTGTCGCCTCCTTTGGACCTTTTCCTTCCTTCCTTCCTTCCTTCCTTCCTTCCTTCCTTCCTTCCTTCCTTCCTTCCTTCCTTCCTTCCTTCCTTCCTTCCACTGTATTTTTTTTGGTTGCTTTTTTATGTTTTTGTCATTTTTTTCAGGTATTCTTGACTTCCTTTTATTTTTTTATCTCTTATATTGTTTTTATAATAGTTTGTGGCTTTTTTGAAAAAATGTATCACTTTTTTTTTAAAAGTTACTTATTTTTTAATTTTTTGTCACGTTGATTTGTCGTTGGAGACAATCTGTTGTCCGTCCGTCTGTCCGTCCTTCAGCCAGTCCTGTAATCTCTCAGCTGTGGTGCCAGCCGTCGGCGACATCTCCAGCCACTCGCTCCTCTGCCAACCAGGCATCGTGCCGTCAACCAATCAGATCTGTCCCCCGCCGTCCGTCTGTCTGGGTCAGCTGTCAACCAATCAGATCTGTCCCCCGCCGTCCGTCTGTCTGCAGACCGCGGGTCAGCCGTCAACCAATCAGATCTGTCCCCCGCCGTCCGTCTGTCTGGGTCAGCCGTCCAACCGGCGGGCGGCAGGGAAACAAAGCCAGATCTGACATCCTGCCTCGCCGTGTCGCTTTAAGTCCTCCTTAAGGACGTAGCAGAGAGGGAGGACGTAGCAGAGAGGGAGGACGTAGCAGAGAGGGAGGATGTAGCAGAGAGGGAGGACGTAGCAGAGAGAGGGAGGACGTAGCAGAGAGAGAGGACGTAGCAGAGAGGGAGGACGTAGCAGACAGGGAGGACGTAGCAGAGAGGGAGGATGTAGCAGACAGGGAGGACGTAGCAGAGAGAGAGAGGACGTAGCAGACAGGGAGGACGTAGCAGAGAGGGAGGATGTAGCAGAGAGGGAGGATGTAGCAGACAGGGAGGACGTAGCAGAGAGAGAGAGGACGTAGCAGACAGGGAGGACGTAGCAGAGAGGGAGGACGTAGCAGACAGGGAGGACGTAGCAGAGAGGGAGGATGTAGCAGAGAGGGAGGATGTAGCAGAGAGGGAGGACGTAGCAGAGAGAGGGAGGACGTAGCAGAGAGAGAGGACGTAGCAGAGAGGGAGGACGTAGCAGAGAGGGAGGACGTAGCAGAGAGGGAGGACGTAGCAGACAGGGAGGACGTAGCAGAGAGGGAGGATGTAGCAGAGAGGGAGGACGTAGCAGAGAGGGAGGACGTAGCTGAGAGGAAGGACGTAGCAGAGAGGAAGGACGTAGCAGAGAGGGAGGACGTAGCAGAGAGGGAGGACGTAGCAGACAGGGAGGACGTAGCAGACAGGGAGGACGTAGCAGAGAGGGAGGACGTAGCAGAGAGGGAGGACGTAGCTGAGAGGAAGGACGTAGCAGAGAGGGAGGACGTAGCAGAGAGGGAGGACGTAGCAGAGAGAGAGAGGACGTAGCAGAGAGGGAGGACGTAGCAGAGAGAGAGAGGACGTAGCAGAGAGGGAGGACGTAGCAGAGAGGGAGGACGTAGCAGAGAGAGAGGACGTAGCAGAGAGGGAGGACGTAGCAGAGAGAGGGAGGACGTAGCAGAGAGAGAGAGGACGTAGCAGACAGGGAGGACGTAGCAGAGAGGGAGGACGTAGCAGAGAGGGAGGACGTAGCAGAGAGAGGGAGGACGTAGCAGAGAGGGAGGACGTAGCAGAGAGAGAGAGGACGTAGCAGAGAGGGAGGACGTAGCAGAGAGAGAGAGGACGTAGCAGAGAGGGAGGACGTAGCAGAGAGGGAGGACGTAGCAGAGAGAGGGAGGACGTAGCAGAGAGGGAGGACGTAGCAGAGAGGGAGGACGTAGCAGAGACTAATGATGACTAATGAGGGAGGGATTGTGGGTAATGGGGTTTTAAAGAAGACGTAACCTGAGACAAAGTGAGTCAGCATCATGTTTTAATCTTTAATACAAAGAATACATTTACTTCCTCTGGGACCATCACCGGCTGGACCCCGCCGGTCCCGTTGGGGTCCCGCCGGTCCCGTTGGGGTCCCGCCGGTCCCGTTGGGGTCCAGCCGGTCCCGTTTGGGGTCCCGCCGGTCCCGTTGGTCCCCTCATTTCCTCTGGAGACGGGTTTTTAAAATAGAAATGGATTCTGTTCCCGTGAAATGTGAAGGGGGTCTAGCAGGGTCGCACACTGCAAGAATACAGCTAGAATCCTTCTGAAAGATTTTGCAAAGCTAGCTAGCTAGCTACCGCTAACGATAGCCGGTAACTTAAAGGGACAGTGTGCAGATTCTCGGCTCTGCCGTACATGCAGATGAAGGTCTCCCATTGGTCGACGGCAGATGGCAGAGCACCCATTGGTTGTTGATGGTCACATGATTAACCCTCCTGTTGTCCTCGGGTCAAATCTGACCCTTTAATAAATGTCTATATATATATATATATATATATATATATATATATATATATATATATATATATCTGCAATATGAGTTTCTTTTTAACCAAATTACCATAAAATGGATCCTTCCAACGCTCTTTCATTCCTCTGATCTTAACTATTAGTCAGAATAATCCATAATTTCTGCTTTTTTAACTCTAATATTAGGTATAATTCTATATAAATGAGGGTTAATATTAGGTATAATTCTATATAAATGAGGGTTATTGACCATGAATTCCATAAAGTATAAAACTAGTAAGGTGGTTGTCGTGGAGACTACAAAAAGTCTGAAAAAAGGGACAAAAATGTCCAATGTTTGACAGTTTTTTAACCCGGGAGGACGACACGAGGGTTAATCTCAAAGAATACCCAAGTTCAAGTATATATAATTCATAATTTCTGCTTTTTTAACTCTAATATCAGGTATAATTCTATATAAATGAGGGTTACTGACCATGAATTCCAGAAAGTATAAAACTAGTAAGATGGTGGTCGTGGAAACTAAGAAAAAGTCTGAAAAAAGGGACAAAACCGTTAAAAACATTAATGACCTCTGTCTTTAAGTGTCATTCGGTTTTTGTCATGACAAGTGGACCAGAAGTGGTCTTGGTGCTGACAAGTTGACATTAAAGGAGACCGCCCTGGTGCTCCGTACATTTGGGTTGGGCGTTGAGTGATTGAGTCATGACCGAAAGAACTGGAGCCAATTAAAAAAGCTACTATAAAAACACCAGCCCCCCCCCCCACCAATAATTGAACACTAGCTAATTTACATAAGAAATCAACATACTTTTGATTTGAAAAACAATGTATATTATATATTTAATACAAATGAGGAAAAGAAAATTAAGAAATTGTGATCATTTCCGTCCGATGCTGAATATATAGGGTTGGTACAGGGTGCATAACAGTTGGTCTCCGTGCTAAAAGGTCCCTACAGCGGTGCATCATGGGTAGTCGCTTACATGGGTGAGTTGTGGAGAGACATCAGTTAATTCCGGCACTTAGAAAACAATCACAATGAATTTCGCGTCATTGCTTCATATCGAACAAAATTTACAAAGCCATTCAAACAGTCATAACTTTTTCATCAATGTATATATATATTTATGTATATTTTTAGGTTTTTTTAGTTGTTTTTGTTTGTTTTTTTTTTTACATCTTTTGTTGGTTTTTTTAAAACTCAACTTCAAAAAATTGAGAATATTCAAAATACACTTTAACCTCACTTCGTTCTCTTGGTATTTACAGATATGTAAGAGAAAAATTACACCCGCCAACCCCCAGTGCCCCCAGTGCCCCCAACCCCAGTGCCCCCCCCACCCCCTGTGCCCCCCCACCCCCCCAAGTCATCACATCAGCTTTTCTGAACAGGTATAAGATACAAAATCTTTTTTACTTTGTACATTTATTTTTTCTTCTATATTAATTTCCCTCTAGAGATTCCCAACCCCCTCACACCCGAAACCACATCAAAGTCATCCCCAAACCCCCAAAAAAACCCGTCCCGTCCTGCCCTCCGTCCCTTTTTAAATGGATGTACTGTGGGTGGCATCAATGGCTTCGGGTATGGGTCCTGCGGAGACTGCCTGGTAGGACATTGGCATGGGGGTCTTGCCAGGGCTCTGCCGGAAGACCCCCCCGTTGGGGGCCCTGTGTTTGCACTGCATGGTGCCGCTGCTGAGCGGGTGGTGCAGGGGCAACGTGTTGCTGCCAGGGCCCTGGGACAGAGGAAGTGTCCTGCCTAGGGTCCCCCCATGGTGAGGGTGGGGAAGAGGAGGAGGCGGCCCCCCCTCCCCGGGGAGGAAGGTGGTCACAGCGAGGCCCGAGTGCGGGTAGTCCCGCACGGACTCCGGCCCCGGGATCTGGCTGGGCTGCATGCTGCCGATGTCCAGCGCAGAGATCTCGATAGAGGGGCCGGGGATCTGCTTGTGCGCCAAGTCCTCGTCCAAAAGACTGTTCATACGACGATGCACCTGTTCCAGATTCACCTCCTTGTCCTATAAGAGGAGGAGTGGGGAGGGGGGGTTGGAAGAGGACAGAGGAGAGACAGGGGGAGGGAGAAGAGGAGGGACACAGAGGCTGAGATTGGCGATGGGCCGGTTTCTCAGACTGTTTTCTGGTCTGATGGTGCTCCATGCATTCTCATTGGTTAAGGACGCGGCCATTGGTTTTCAATTGAGCGACTGCTGGCTCGGTTTTTGGGGAACTGAGGCCACAGAAAACCAGTTCTGTACGTGCACCTTGAAATCAAACTTGGCCGGTGAGTATTAAAGGTTTGATGTCTGGAGAGTCACGATCCTGGAGCCAAACGGACTGGAGGCCTGTTGTAAAGGCCGCGTTGTCTGTATAAGAAGGAAATTATTAGATAGACTCCATTTTGTTTAACTATGACTGTTATTACCGCTATTCATCCTAACCCCATCCGGACCTACCCTAGACCTAGACCTAGACCCGCTCTATCTGTATATCATAGAGCGGTCTAGACCTGCTCCATCTGTAAATTATAGAGCGGTCTAGACCTGCTCTATCTGTAGATTATAGAGCGGTCTAGACCTGCTCTATCTGTAAATTATAGAGCGGTCTAGACCTGGTCTATCTGTAGATTATAGAGCGGTCTAGACCTGCTCTATCTGTAGATTATAGAGCGGTCTAGACATGCTCTATCTGTAGATTATAGAGCGGTCTAGACCTGCTCCATCTGTAAATTATAGAGCGGTCTAGACCTGCTCCATCTGTAAATTATAGAGCGGTCTAGACCTGCTCCATCTGTAAATTATAGAGCGGTCTAGACCTGCTCCATCTGTAAATTATAGAGCGGTCTAGACCTGCTCCATGTGTAAATTATAGAGCGGTCTAGACCTGGTCTATCTGTAGATTATAGAGCGGTCTAGACCTGCTCTATCTGTAGATTATAGAGCGGTCTAGACCTGCTCTATCTGTAGATTATAGAGCGGTCTAGACCTGCTCCATCTGTAAATTATAGAGCGGTCTAGACCTGCTCCATCTGTAAATTATAGAGTGGTCTAGACCTGCTCCATCTGTAAATTATAGAGCAGTCTAGACCTGCTCCATCTGTAGATTATAGAGTGGTCTAGACCTTCTCCATCTGTAAATTATAGAGCGGTCTAGACCTGCTCCATCTGTAAATTATAGAGCGGTCTAGACCTGCTCCATCTGTAGATTATAGAGCGGTCTAGACCTGATCATCTGTAAATTATAGAGCGGTCTAGACCTGCTCTATCTGTATTTTATAGAGCGGTCTAGACCTGCTCCATCTGTAGATTATAGAGCGGTCTAGACCTGCTCTATCTGTATTTTATAGAGCGGTCTAGACCTGCTCTATCTGTAAATTATAGAGCGGTCTAGACCTGCTCCATCTGTAGATTATAGAGCGGTCTAGACCTGCTCTATCTGTATTTTATAGAGCGGTCTAGACCTGCTCTATCTGTATTTTATAGAGCGGTCTAGACCTGCTCTATCTGTAGATTATAGAGCGGTCTAGACCTGCTCTATCTGTAAATTATAGAGCGGTCTAGACCCGCTCTATCTGTAGATTATAGAGCGGTCTAGACCTGCTCTATCTGTAGATTATAGAGCGGTCTAGACCCGCTCTATCTGTAGATTATAGAGCGGTCTAGACCTGCTCTATCTGTAAATTATAGAGCGGTCTAGACCCGCTCTATCTGTAGATTATAGAGCGGTCTAGACCTGCTCTATCTGTAGATTATAGAGCGGTCTAGACCCGCTCTATCTGTAGATTATAGAGCGGTCTAGACCGAAGTCTTACAGAAGTCTCTCGTTAGCATCTCGGAGGCTACTTCAGACGTCGTGATTGATCATTGAATTACCAAGATGGCGCCGGTGAGGCAGCTGTGTAGTTTTTGTGTGTTTTAGTATTTTATCAAAGCTACAACTATAACATGATTTTAGATTTTTGTGTGTCTGCTGTGCTAATGAATGCAGATACAGTCAGTCAGGTTTATTGGAGAGATTTTAAAAACAAGCAGCCGCTTTACAACAAACGACGCAGTCAGTGAGGGTCCCTGAACGCACCGCGGCTTGGCTCCAGGATCAGACTCACTTCCACTAATGATATTAGTCACGGTAACTCATCACAGTGACATTCAGAACAATGCACATGACACATTAACATTAATACACACAGATATTCAGTTATGTTGCAGTGTTGTTAGCATGCCCCCAAAAGAAAAAGACCTCTTAGGCGTCTACACCGCTACGTTTTGGTTTTTAGGTGTTTAAGTTTTGAGCAAAAGGTGAATTACGGGAGTGTTTTTTATCTCCAGTAGAAGAACTAATCTCTCTTTGGAAACGCCAGAGCAGGGGGAATGAGAGGGGGAAACAGAGCAGGGGGAATGAGAGGGGGAAACAGAGCAGGGGGAATGAGAGGGGGAACACCAGAGCAGGGGAATGAGAGGGGAAACAGAGCAGGGGAATGAGAGGGGAAACGCCAGAGCAGGGGAATGAGAGGGGAAATGCCAGAGCAGGGGGAATGAGAGGGGGAAACGCCAGAGCAGGGGGAATGAGAGGGGAAAACGCCAGAGCAGGGAGAATGAGAGGGGAAACGCCAGAGCAGGGGGAATGAGAGGGGGAAATGCCAGAGCAGGGAGAATGAGAGGGGAAAATGCCAGAGCAGGGGAATGAGAGGAAACGCCAGAGCAGGGGAATGAGAGGAAACGCCAGAGCAGGGGGAATGAGAAGAGAAAACGCCAGAGCAGGGGGAATGAGAGGGGGAAACGCCAGAGCAGGGGGAATGAGAGGGGGAAACGCCAGAGCAGGGGGAATGAGAGGGGGAAACGCTAGAGCAGGGGGAATGAGAGGGGAAACGCCAGAGCAGGGGGAATGAGAGGGAGAAACAGCAGAAGATATTCCTTTTTAAATCAAAACGTAGCGATGGAATGAAGCCGAAGCTCATTCCTGATTAACAGGAAACTGATTCAGACTAATGACGTTAAACGAGCGGTCGGTCGGGTAGCTACGTCGTCGTCGTGGTGAGACGGAGAGTAACAGCCTGCCAATGCAACTCTGAGGAAACCCTTATCTGATGACTTATAGACCTGAACCAGGTTCTGTTATAAGGGTTCAAATATGTTAGTTAACATGTTAGTTAACATGTTAACTAACATGTTAACTAACATGTTAGTTAACATGTTAACTAACATGTTAGTTAACATGTTAGTTAACATGTTAACTAACATGTTAACTAACATGTTAACTAACAGTTAAAAAGCAGAAATTATGAATTATTGTGACTAATAGTTAAGATCAGAGGAATGAAAGAGCGTTGGAAGGATCCATTTTATGGTAATTTGGTTAAAAAGAAACTCATATTTCAGATATAGACATTTATTAAAGGGGCAGATTTGACCCGAGGACAACAGGAGGACCCCAGGAGGACAACAAGAGGACACCAGGAGGACAACAAGAGGACACCAGGGGGAAACAGGAGGACAACAGGGGGACAACAGGAGGACGACAGGAGGACACCAGGGGGATAACAGGAGGACAACAGGAGGACCCCGGGAGGACTAATGGGGGACGACAGGAGGACAACAGGGGGACGACAGGGGGAAACCGGGGGGACAACAGGAGGACACCAGGAGGACTACAGGGGGACAACAGGAGGACCCCAGGATGACAACAGAAGGACCCCAGGATGACAACAGAAGGACCCCAGGAGGACAACAGGACGACACCAGGGGGATAACAGGAGGACACCAGGGGAACGACAGGAGGACAACAGGAGGACACCACGGGGAAACCGGGGGGACACCAGGAGGACACCAGGGGGACGACAGGAGGACAACAGGAGGACACCACGGGGAAACCGGGGGGACACCAGGAGGACTACAGGGGGACGACAGGAGGACTACAGGGGGACGACAGGAGGACCCCAGGGGGACGACAGGAGGACAACAGGAGGACTATAGGAGGAACACAGGAGGACAACGGGAGGACACCGGGAGGACGACAGGGGGACGACAGGGGGACGACAGGGGGACACCAGGGGGACACCAGGAGGACACCAGGAGGACTATAGGAGGAACACAGAAGGTCACCAGGGGGACACCAGGGGGACACCAGGAGGACACCAGGAGGACAACAGGGGGACACCAGGGGGACACCAGGGGGACACCACGAGGACACCAGGAGGACACCAGGGGGACACCAGGAGGACAACAGGGGGAGACCAGGGGGACACCAGGAGGACACCGGGGGGTAAAGACTCCTGACTAACCCAGTGTATGTCTCTGAGTTTCCTCTTCTTCGAGTTTCTGTCACATCAGAATATTTTGAGGATGCTAGTTCAGCTTCACCGAGCCAGCACACATCTCGGTGAGTCATTAGTGTTCAGGAAGGACTCTAAATGATATGTTTCATGTGTAAAGAAGCGTGTTTGCAGGTTTTTTGTCATTTCCATCATGTTGTGATGGTGTAAAGAAGCGTGTTTGCAGGTTTCTTGTCATTTCCATCATGTCTGATGGTTATTTTCTCCGTTCAACACGCCACGAACATCTAAAAGTGGAATTATGAAATGTGTTCACACAGTTAAAGATGAACACAGTACAGAGAAACAGAAAGGCAGTACTAATACTTCACTTTAATACTTCATTAGACCGATCGATATAGCTAGATATAGATATATATATATAGATATATATATATATATATATAGATATATATAGATATATAGATATATATATATATATAGATATAGATGTGTATATATATTTATGTATATGTGTTTATGTATATATATATGTATATGTATACTGTATATATATATATGTATGTATATGCATATATATGTGTGTGTATATACGTATGTATATGTATATATTTTTATACATTTTATTTATCAGAACTTTAATATATTTTGATGTTCTTCTGTTTTTTTATAAATCGGATTTTTAAATAACTAAATATTCATATTAATATCGGCCTTTAAAAATCCTTTATCGGTCTGGCTCTGTTTCTAATGATGGGGGCGGGGGTGGGGGGGTGGGGGGGGTGTTAAAGGTGGAGAAGCCGAGGCATCAATTAAAACCTTTAATTATCGTGTCGTCTGCAAAGAGCAAAACCCCGAAATTCAAATCCATTGTAATTAAGACCGAGATGTCTGTTTTCAGATCATCAACCAAATTAATTAGCTTTTTTTTCTTCATATTGAGCTGAAACGTCTGGCTTTTAAATTAATTTCCTTTCTAATTTTCTGATAAGCATATTGATAATTAGCAGTAATGGATTCATCTGAGGGAGTTTTAACAAGCTGCCGGGAACTTTAACGCCAAAATGTGCGATTTTCTAAGGAAAACTCGCCGTTTCTGTTAAAAAATGAATAAAAAATTAGTGAATAAATCATATAAATTAGATAATGACATAGATTAGGTTACATTAGTCCCAATACTTAATACATGTAACGCCATGTAAATTGTTATATTTTTGAATTTTTCAAGATTTATTTCCCGAAAATCTTGTTTGAAGCGCGTTTCTGCTCAGAAAAAAACCCAAAAAAACCCTCAACAAAACCAAAGAACCTCGGCGATGGCACAGGTGTTTTGTATTTTTTGTTTTTATTTTTGATAGTTGTATAGAGGTCTATTCTGACCTGTATCAATAGCTTCTGCTTCATCCCAGCCTCTCTCTCTGTCTGTCCAAATGTCCCTCCTCCCCTCCGATGAAGCAGTTGTAATGTCATTATATGTCAATGGACCAGAAACCCTTGCCAGCCTGTAATCCTTAGCAACCTGCACGAGATCATAGACAGTCAAGTGTGAATGAGAAGGATAGATGGAGAGAAGGAGAGATAGATAACACGGGCGTCCACATTGACATATAATCTGCAATAAGACGTGACAACGTGGTAGCACCGGGAGGGTGGAGGAGGGTGGAGGGGAAGGGTGGGGGAAGGGGGGGGGGACACAGATCTTATTGCTAAAGGGCGACACACTGGAAGTAAACTGCTGCTCACACTTTAGTTTATGGATCCACGTCAATGCTTTGCTTCCCCCAACCAACCCCACCCAACCCCACCCCCCCACCCTGTTGCACAAACCTGCCTCCGAATGTGTGTCTGCTGTTGTGTTGGGCACAATGTGTGGAGGTAGAAGATACAGATCTGAGGTCAGTTTATGTTCAAGTGTCGGATAAATGAGTGTGTCCCAGTTCCAGACTAGTACTGTACAGTATACACAGTACTATACTATATATATATATATATATATATATATATATATATATATATATTACTACAATATACTACAGCTATACAGCTATTGGGCCCTGTGTGTACTGACAGGGCCCAGAGCTGTAGTATATTATAGTAATGGTATTATATACACCCCCCTATGTTAAAATACAGGGGGCATAAGTATACACCCCCCTTGTTAAAATACAGGGGGCATAAGTATACACCCCCCTATGTTAAAATACAGGGGCATAAGTATACACCCCCTATGTTAAAATACAGGGGCATAAGTATACACCCCCCTATGTTAAAATACAGGGGCATAAGTATACCCCCTATGTTAAAATACAGGGGGCATAAGTATACACCCCCCTATGTTAAAATACAGGGGCATAAGTATACCCCCCCCTATGTTAAAATACAGGGGGCATAAGTATACACCCCCTATGTTAAAATACAGGGGCATAAGTATACACCCCTATGTTAAAATACAGGGGCATAAGTATACACCCCTATGTTAAAATACAGGGGCATAAGTATACACCCCCTATGTTAAAATACAGGGGCATAAGTATACACCCCCTATGTTAAAATACAGGGGCATAAGTATACACCCCCCTATGTTAAAATACAGGGGGCATAAGTATACACCCCCCTATGTTAAAATACAGGGGGCATAAGTATACACCCCCCTATGTTAAAATACAGGGGCATAAGTATACACCCCCCTATGTTAAAATCCCATAGAGGCAGATTTTTATTATTTAAGGCCAGTTATTACATGGAGTAGGATACTATGCATCCTGATTATGCCCCCCCCCCCCACACACACACACACACACACACCTAGAGATCTGCATGGTCTGACTTGCACTGAGAGATGATCTCTACCTTTTAGTCTTGTGTGTAAATCCACACTGAAGCATGTTAAAGGTGTGTATAGGATGGAACTGGGACACGGGACTCAGTGTAGGTGGTTTTGTGGGGGTGGGAGCACTCTGTTATGTTACTCTGTGTTAAATCAGCGTCATATGGACCTTTTGTGGTGCCAAAAGTTCTTTATTTTATTACCTTAATTGATATTTATCAGTCGTCAGATGCTTCCAGCGAATCATTGCCGTCCGTGTTCATTCATTTTTATTGGCGTGTATTCATTTTTAATTAACTGCTTTTCCTCTCTACACCCTGTGAAGGTGTAGCCGTTAGCTCAGCTCTTATGAGGGCTGTTTCATTAGCAAGAGAGCGATGTGGTAATTGACTGCTGTACGGTTTGTATTCAGTAGGCACTTAAAGCGGCTCGAGTGTCTATTAACAACAACGGGAAGGGTCGAACTAACGGAGATGATGTCGCTGTTAACGTTAAAGCCGCGGTGAGCTGTCTCGGATAATTACTCGTTTGTCTCTTGACGTCTCACGCTACATGAAAAATGTCCAAAGTGTCTTTGTTACCACTGTTCTCCGTCCAATCTCTCTCCTGCTTAATAACCTCTTTATAACCTCTTTATAACCTCTTAATAACCTCTTAATAACCTCTTTATAATCTCTTTATAATCTCTTTTCAGAGCCCTTGGGTGCTAGAATCTACCAAAGCCTCGCTGTAGAAAATTAGTTTATGACAATTGTTCAATACCGAGGACTTAAATGGTTCCACAGCTTGGGGGGCGCTGTGGGGATGGATCGTTGAAGTCTGTGGGGGGGGTGGGGGGGGTAAGATGCAGGACATGCTCACAGCTGGAGACACGTCCGTCCTCCGCCCTGAGGCCTGGAGTGTATGCATCACGCCAGAGACAAAGGGATTCCAGAGGGGATGGAGACGTGGTGTTATGAGCATGTTAGTAAAGGTAATGGGGGGCTGTGGGCTTTAAGTGGTTTAGAGAATACAAAAAACACATGAGCTCTGGTGTCTCTAGAGATGGCTCCGCCCACACGTTTTTATCCGAATTAAGTGACATTAAATGAAAAATTCCTTCCTTCTTTTTGTGGCTGTTATTGCCACTCTTCATTCTAACCCCAACCGGTCGTCAGACACCGCCTACCAAGAACCTGGGTCTGGGCCTGGGCCTGGGTCTGGGTCTGGGCCTGGGCCTGGGTCTTGGTCTTGGTCTGGGTCTGTCCCAGGTTTCTGCCTAAAAGGAAGTTTTTCCTCGCCACTGTCGCACTGTTGCTTGCTCTGGAGGGAACTACTAGAACTGTTGGGTCCTTGTAAATTATGGAGTGTGGTCTAGACCTGCTCTACCTGTAAATTATGGAGTGTGGTCTAGACCTGCTCTATCTGTAAATTATGGAGTGTGGTCTAGACCTGCTCTATCTGTAAATTATGGAGTGTGGTCTAGACCTGCTCTAGCTGTAAATTATAGAGCGGTCTAGACCTGCTCTATCTGTAAATGATGGAGTGTGGTCTAGACCTGCTCTACCTGTAAATTATAGAGTGTGGTCTAGACCTGCTCTATCTGTAAATTATAGAGTGTGGTCTAGACCTGCTCTATCTGTAAATTATGGAGTGTGGTCTAGACCTGCTCTATCTGGTCTAGACCTGCTCTATCTGTAAATTATAGAGTGTGGTCTAGACCTGCTCTATCTGTAAATTATAGAGTGGTCTAGACCTGCTCTATCTGGTCTAGAATGTTGTGATTTAGAGTAAAGATGAACGGAAACATCTTAAAATGTCTCCAATCGACCCGATTTACCAATTTGATGCAAACAGCGTGTGACGTGTGCAATGCAGACGTGCAACTCATGATTTATTCAGCAGATAACGTTTCCATCAGCGTTTCACACGAGCCGAATATCATCAACAGAAAATCAGACGAACGTTATTTCCTTCGATATTCATGAAATTCCATCAAATTTTCCTGTTTCCAGAAGTCATTTTTCATTTAATTTCACTTAATTCAGATAAAAACGTGGATGGATGCCGGTTTTTATCAGCTTTAAAGCCGTTTGGATGGAAACGTTCTCCAGATTTATTCACGTTTTACTGAACTTCAGATAATTTGATTGACACGTGGATGGAGACTCGTCCTGTAAGCCGAGGACGAGGTGGGGGAGCGATGGACATAACAGAAAGAAATGGAGGAGGGGTAATAATAAGAGACCAAATTTGATTTCAATCAGTGGCTGATGTGGCACAGAGCACATCTCCCTACTCTGCCCCCCCCGCCCCCCCGCCCGTCTCCAACGCTAACCCTCCTCTACAGCTGGGTGTACTGGAGCTCCACTAAGTCGGGGCTCGCGTCTGCTGCTGGATCCTTAAAGTAGAGTGTGGCAGTGTCCTCCCCCCGCGGGCCTGTCCGCCGGGCCCTGTGCTCGGTCACCTCTTTGGGCGTCTCCTGGCGGCAGCGGTTGCTGCTCCACCACGCCTCCAGCCCGGCCACCAGGCAGGCCAGCAGCAGGCCGGCGGCCAGGATGCAGAAGACGCCGGCGAAGCTGTGCAGCTTGAGGGCGCGGCCGTCGGGGTGGGCGCTGGCGTGGCTGCTGAGGTCGCAGCGGCCCGTGCGAGGCCACCACTTCTGCTTCATGATGTCCAGGTCGCCTTTCTCCTGAAGCTCCAGGATCCTGAGGGAAGAAGACATGAACAGGTGAGTCTGTCGCTGTGTTTCCAGCCACACGTTTTTATCTGAATTAAGTGATGTTGAATTAAAAATGACTTCTGGAAACAGTCAAATTTGATGGAATTTCAGAGGAAATAACGTTCGTCTCATCTGATTTTCTCTTGATGATAGTCGGCTTTTAGGTCATTTTATGGTTGCAACCCGCCACAAAACGCAGAAGAAGAAGTTGTAGTTCATGTCCCCCAGTATGTCCTCTCTGTTTTACACATGGGGGGGGGGTAACAAGGACAGATGGACGTGGACGGACGAGGAGACGAGAGACTTTCTGGATTTAATTGATCAGGAACTCGTGAAGGAAATGGCCGACAGAGGTTAGGACACGCTGGGGACGTCCTGCAGAGACAATGGAAGACGCTCAGACAGAGAGACATGTCTCAAAAAAGAGTCTCGCAGCGGTGCCGGGGGCAATAAAAGACAAGTTGCATAGACAGATTTTTGAACTTTGTTTGCAAAAGTTGGCTTGAATGTTGTGTGATTCAGTGCGAAAATGAACGGAAACACCTGAAATGTCTGAAATCTGTTTGATACGCCGATTCGACCCTGAAACAGCGTGTTAATTATATATATATATATATATATATATATATATATATATATCTATATATATATATATATATATATATATCTATATATATATATATATATATATATATATAGATATATATATAGATAATTGGATTGACATGTGGAGGGAAACGCTAACGAGACAGATCATTCTGCAGCGTGTGAAATAGCTTTTCGCTGTAATTCCTTCGCTTCTCGGAGACACTGAGATCCATCTAGCTGTTAAACTGAGATATTACTGCCAATCAGGAGAGAATGAGAAAAACATTTATTAAAAAATAAGCCATCGGAGAGAGTCCTTAAATAATATATATATATATATATATATATATAATAGTGAGACAACATCATACGTCTCAAATAAAACTGAACAGGGTCTAAGAAATCCTGAAGTAATACAGTACTTAATAACTTTTTAACATATTATACGATGACTTTTTATGACTTTTTTGTCGCTTATCTCGTAATAAGACAACTCTCAGGACTTTAAAACAAATGAAACTGAAATCCTGAAGTACTCTCTAAGAAGTATCTGTAAATTAGCAGTCGTATGACTGTGTATTTTAACAGAAACTGTCCCTTGTACGTGATTCACCGGAATATTTCTGTTAATTAACATTATAACAGAAAGTTTTATGTTTTTTTTACCATTAACATAGTTATTTAACTGAAAAATTCTGGTTTTTAATGACGGTTGAAGTCCGGTAATGAGCTGCCGGTACTCTGCTGTTATTCTACGGATTTATTACTTAGAGTGTAATACAGTACTTATATAAGAAAAAAGGACTTATATAAGAAAAAAGGACTTGTATAAAAAAGTATTCATATAAAAATGTACTCATATAAAAAAGTATTTATATTAAAAAAGTACTTATATAAAATCATATTTTTTTAATAACTTTTTTAAAGTCATAAAAAGTCAATATTGTAAAATTGTATAATATGTATATACAATGACTTTATGAGTTTTTTATTGCTTCTTCAACATATTACTGATATTTTTACAGCATACTAAAGCCTATTGGATTGAAGTAATACAGTACTTATTTTTTAGTATTTTTTATGACTTTTTTATTTATTTTTTACATGTTTTTATGTAAGTCATAAAAACTCAATATTTTATAATATGTACTTATAGACTTTATAATTGTTTTTTCAAGATATTACTATGACGTGTTTGCAGCATACTGAAGCCTGTTGGGTTGATTCCATATTTTCCAGATAATCTGGTTGACGAGGTGTTCCTCAACCCACCAGAAACCGTCAGGGGAGGACGTGAATGGTGGACAGGAGACAACAAAGCGTCCACAGGACAGCGAATCAGGGATCTGCATTACCAGCCAACACGTCTGTCCACAATGAAATCTTTCCTCTGATATAGGACTAGTCTAGACTACCGGGTTTGACACGCAGATGGGACTCAAACCACCAACCTTCTGCGTGGTAGACGACCCCTCTACCACCTGAGCCACAGCCCACTTTCTGCAGTATATGTACTCGGTTTCACTGCAGTATATGTACTCTGTTTCACTGCAGTATATGTACTCTGTTTCACTGCAGTATATGTACTCTGTTTCACTGCAGTATATGTACTCTGTTTCATTGCAGTATATGTACTCTGTTTCACTGCAGTATATGTACTCTGTTTCATTGCAGTATATGTACTCGGTTTCACTGACTTTGAATAAAGTGCTCTCTTTTGGTCATTTATTTGAATTAGGCCCCTGTGGTACATATTATACTCTGACTTCTTTATGACTTTTTTCAACATACTATATTATGTATTTTTTTGACATGTATTTTTTCCAAAATATATGAAATTTTTGTGAAATAAATACTATAATACTATTCTTAATGGATTTGAACCCTGTACCTTCAAGCTGTGAGGGAAACGTGCTAACCATTGGGCCACTACTATAGTACAGCATGTCAAAAAAAGTCATAGTATAGTATGTATATGTATTTCGTAGTACAGCAATTACAGCAATTTTTCCAACATATTATACTATGACTTTTTTATTAATTTTTTTGGCATACTATACTATGTATTTTTTTGACATACTATACTATGACTTTTCAACATGTATTTTTTCCAAAATATGAAATTTTTGTGACATATTTATGCTGTTCAACATATTATCCTTAATGGATTTGAACCCTGTACCTTATAACTGTGAGGCAACAGTGATAACCATTGGGCCACTACTACGTCACTACACTCACATACATATACATATTATACTATGACTTTTCCAGCATACTATACTATGACTTTTTTAAGAGTTTTTTTGACATGCTATACTATGACTTTTTTATACATACTATACTATGTATTTTTGACATACTATACTATAACTTTTTCCAAAATATATGAAATTTTGTGAAATAAATACTATGACTGTTCAACATTTTATACTTCATGGGTTCAAACCCTGTACCTTCTAACTGTGAGGTAACAGTGCTAACCATTGGGCCAATGCTACTTTCCTGTACTGTAACATACATATACATATTATATTGTGGCTTTTCCAGCATACTATACAAAGAATTTTTTAAGTGTTTTTTGACATACTATACTATGTCTTTTTTCAACATGAAATGACTTTTTCTTAAAATATATAAATGTTTTGTGAAATAAATAACATGACTGTTCATTTGAAACTTCATGGATTCAAACCCTGTACCTTCTAACTGTGAGGCAACAGTGTTAACCATTGGGCCACTACTATAGTACAGCATGTAGAAAAAAGTCATAGTATAGTATGTCAAAAATACATAGTATAGTATGTCAAAAAGTCATAGTATAGCATGTCGAAAAAGTCATAGTATAGTATGTTGAAAAAAAGTCATAGTATAGTATGTTGAAAAAAAGTCATAGTATAGTATATTGAAAAAATACATAGTATAGTATGTTGAAAAAAGTCATAGAATAGTATGTTGAAAAAAGTCATAGTATAGTATGTCGAAAAAAGTCATAGTATAGTATGTTGAAAAAGTCAGTATAGTATGTCGAAAAGTCATAGTATAGTATGTTGAAAAAAGTCATAGTATAGTATGTTGAAAAAATCATAGTATAGTATGTTGAAAAACAGTCATAGTATAGTATGTCAAAAAATACATAGTATAGCATGTCAAAAAAAGTCATAGTATAGTATGTTGAAAAAATACATAGTATAGTATGTCGAAAAAAGTCATAGTATAGTATGTTGAAAAAAAGTCATTGTATAGTATATTGAAAAAGTCATAGTATAGTATGTTGAAAAAATCATAGTATAGTATGTCAAAAAAAGTCATAGTATAGCATGTCGAAAAAAGTCATAATATAGTATGTCGTAAAAAAGTCATAGTATAGTATGTCGAAAAAAGTCATAGTATAGTATGTCAAAAAATACATAGTATAGCATGTCAAAAAAAGTCATAGTATAGTATGTCGAAAAAAGTCATAGTATAGTATGTCAAAAAATACATAGTATAGCATGTCGAAAAAAGTCATAGTATAAAAATAACGAAAAAAGTCATAGTATAGTAAGTCGAAAAAAGTCATAGTATAATATATCGAAAAAAGTCATAGTATAGTAAGTCAAGAAAAAGTCATAGTATAGTATGTCGAAAAAATACATAGTATAGCATGTCGAAAAAAGTCATAGTATAATATATCGAAAAAAGTCATAGTATAGTATGTCAAAAAAAAGTCATAGTATAGTATGTCAAAAAAGTCATAGTATAGTATGTCAAAAAATACATAGTATAGCATGTCAAAAAAAGTCATAGTATAATATGTAGAAGAAAATTCATAGTATAATATTTCGAAAAAATACATAGTATAGTATGTTGAAAAAAAGTCATAGTATAGTATGTTGAAAAAATACATAGTATAGTATGTCGAAAAAAGTCATAGTATAGTATGTTGAAAAAAAGTCAGAGTATAACATATATATGTATGTATGTCACAGTACAGGACAGTAGTAGTGGCCCAATGGTTAGCACTGTTGCCTCACAGTTAGAAGGTACAGGGCTCAAATCCATTAAGTATAACATGTTGAACAATTTTATTACTTATTTCACAAAAAGTCATAGTATAGTATGTTGAAAAAATACACAGTATAGTATTCATAAAAAAGTCATAGTATAGTATATCGGAAAAATTGCTGTAATTTCTGTACTACGAAATACATATACATACTATATTATGACTTTTTTCAACATACTATACTATGACTTTTTTCAACATACTATACTATAACTTTTTTTGACATACTATACTATGTATTTTTTCGAAATACTATACTATGACTTTTTTCGACATACTATACTATGACTTCTTTCGACATACTATACTATGACTTTTTACGACATACTATACTATGTATTTTTCGACATACTATACTATGACTTTTATTCGACATGCTATACTGTAATTTGTTTCAACATACTATACTATGATTTTTTACGACATACTATACTATGTATTTTTCGACATACTATACTATGATTTTTCGACATACTATACTATGACTTTTTACGACATACTATACTATGTTTTTTCGACATACTATACTATGACTTTTATTCGACATGCTATACTGTAATTTGTTTCGACATACTATACTATGTATTTTTTTATACATGCTATACTATGACTTTTTTCGACATACTACACTATGACTTTTCGACATGTGTTTTTTTCCAAAATATATGAATTTTTGTGACATAGCATACTGTTCAACATGTTATCCTTAATGGGTTCAAACCCTGTACCTTCTAACTGTGAGGCAACAGTGATAACCATTGGGCCAATGCTACTTTCCTGTACTGTGACATACATATACATATTATACTCATACTATACTATGTTTTTTTCAACATGCTATACTATGACTTTTTTCGACATACTATACTATGTCTTTTTTCGACATACTATACTATGTCTTTTTTCAACATGCTGTACTTTGACTTTTTCTTAAAATATATAAAAGTTTTGTGAAATAAATAACGTGACTGTTCATTTGAAACTTCATGGATTCAAACCCTGCACCTTCTAGCTGTGAGGCAACAGTGTTAACCATTGGGCCACTACTATAGTACAGCATGGCAAAAAAGGTCATAGTACAGCATGTCGAAAAAAGTCATAGTATAGTATGTTGAAAAAATGTCATAGTATGATATATATATGTATGAATGTCACATTATAGGAAAGTAGTAGTGGCCCAATGGTTATCACTGTTGCCTCACAGTTAGAAGGTACAGGGTTCAAATCCATTAAGTATAACATGTTTAACAGGTTTATTACTTATTTCACAAAAGGTCATAGTATAGCATGTCGAAAAAATACACAGTATAGTATTTATAAAAAAGTCATAGTATAGTATATCGGAAAAATTGCTGTAATTGCTGTACTACGAAATACATATACATACTATACTATGTATTTTTTAAACATACTATAATATGACTTTTTTCGACATACTATACTATGTATATTTCCGACATACTATACTATGACTTTTTTCGACATACTATAATATGTATTTTTTCGACATACTATACTATGACTTTTATTCGACATGCTATACTATGACTTTTTTTGACATACTATACTATAATTTGTTTCGAAATACTATACTATGTATTTTTTTATACATGCTATACTATGACTTTTCGACATACTACACTATGACTTTTCGATATGTATTTTTTCCAAAACATATGAATTTTTGTGACATTGTATACTGTTCAACATGTTATCCTTAATGGATTTGAATCCTGTACCTTATAACTGTGAGGCAACAGTGATAACCATTGGGCCACTACTACTTCACTGTACTCACATACATATACATATTATACTATGACTTTTCCAGCATACTATACTATGACTTTTTTAAGAGTTTTTTTGACATGCTATACTATGTATTTTTTTTTACATACTATACTATGACTTTTTTTCGACATACTATACTATGACTTTTTTAAGAGTTTTTTTGACATGCTATACTATGACTTTTTTTTTACATACTATACTATGACTTTTTTTCGACATACTATACTATGACTTTTTTCGACATACTATACTATGACTTTTTTCGACATACTATACTATGACTATTTTTCGACATACTATACTATGACTTTTTTCCAAAATATATGAAATTTTTGTGAAATAAATACTATGACTGTTCAAAATTTTATACTTCATGGGTTCAAACCCTGAACTTTCTGACTGTGAGGTAACAGTGCTAACCATTGGGCCAAAGCTACTTTCCTGTACTGTGACATACATATACATATTATATTCCAGCATACTATACAAAGACTTTTTTAAGTGTTTTTGACATACTATACTATGTCTTTTTTCAACATGCTATACTATGACTTTTTCTTAAAATATATAAAAGTTTTGTGAAATAAATAACGTGACTGTTCATTTGAAACTTCATGGATTCAAACCCTGTACCTTCTAACTGTGAGGCAACAGTGTTAACCATTGGGCCACTACTATAGTACAGCATGTCGAAAAAAGTCATAGTATAGTATGTTGAAAAAAAAGTCAGAGTATAATATATATATATGTATGTCACAGTACAAGAAAGTAGTAGTGGCCCAATGGTTAGCACTGTTGCCTCACAGTTAGAAGGTACAGGGTTCAAATCCAAGAAATATAACATGTTGAACAATTTTATTACTTATTTCACAAAAAGTCGTAGTATAGCATGTCGAAAAAAGTCATAGTATAGTATGTTGAAAAAATACAGTATAGTATTCATAAAAAAGTCATAGTATAGTATATCGGAAAAATTGCTGTAATTGCTGTACTACGAAATACATATACATACTATATTATGACTTTTTTTGACATACTATACTATGACTTTTTTCGACATACTATACTATGTATTTTTTCGACATACTATACTATGACCTTTTTCGACATACTATACTATGTCTTTTTTCAACATACTATACTATGACTTTTTTCAACATACTATACTATGACTTTTTTCGACATACTATACTGTCTTTTTTCAACATACTATACTATGACTTTTTCGACATACTATACTATGACTTTTCGACATACTATACTATGACTTTTTCGACATGCTATACTATGACTTTTTCGACATACTATACTATGACTTTTTCGACATACTATACTATGTATTTTTCAACATACTATACTATGACTTTTTCAACATACTATACTATGTATTTTTCGATATATTATACTATGAATTTTCTTCTACATATTATACTATGACTTTTTTCGACATACTATACTATGACTTTTTTCGACATACTATACTATGACTTTTCGACATGCTATACTATGACTTTTCGACATGTATTTTTTCCAAAATATATGAAATTTTTGTGACATAGTATACTGTTCAACATATTATCCTTAATGGATTTGAACCCTGTACTTTATAACTGTGAGGCAACAGTGATAACCATTGGGCCACTACTACTTCACTGTACTCACATACATATACATATTATACTATGACTTTTTTAAGAGTTTTTTTGACATACTATACTATGTATTTTTCGACATACTATACTATGTATTTTTCGATATATTATACTATGAATTTTCTTCTACATATTATACTATGACTTTTTTCGACATACTATACTATGTATTTTTTCGACATACTATACTATGTATTTTTTCAACATACTATACTATGACTTTTTTCGACATACTATACTATGACTTTTTTTGACATACTATACTATGACTTTTTTACGACATACTATACTATGACTTTTTTTTGACATACTATACTATGAATTTTTTATGACTTTTCTTCTACATTCAAACCTGTTTGTTTTAACATATAATACCTGAAGTGCCCTGCAATGCCATGAAGTACTACAACTACTATTTCTAGTCACTGTTCCAATATCCTCATTGTGACTATTACTGCCACGGTGCATCACCCCCCCCACCGGCACCGTCAGACACCACCTACCAAGAGCCTGGGTCTGTCCCAGGTTTCTGACTAATAGTTGTTCCTCACCACTAAATGCTCTTGGGGGAATTATAATAAAGTGTCTTGAGATAACTTTATTTATGATTTGAAATTATAAATAAAATTTAATTGAATTGTGAACAACAGCAGACTGTTCAACGTAGGCTGTGCACAAAGTCTCACTCTAATTATTTTTGAACTTTCCACAAAAGGAAGGCACAATACCTCTGCGTATGAGCTGTAATTTTGTAATTGCAATGAGTCAATGTGGGCAAGAACATGACGTGGTAAACGGTTCTAATCAATGTTCTGGAGCAGGGAAGGTTTTGGAAGGAGCACTTTGTCATTTTATTCAATAAAATGACATTAAACAGGACATTCACTGTTATTTAGAAAAACAATCTCCCTGCATTCATTGGAAAAAGGCGTGCGGCTTGAGAAGTGTTTTATTTTACCTCGTTGAATGCAGGTGATGCTTTGTGGATTTATC
>JABXJD010000526.1:55000-57500 GCA_013375575.1 Percina caprodes
CTGTTGAACGACTAAAACAACTTCCTACTACTGTAGTCGCCGCTGACAGACTCAGATTATTATAATAAGTGTCTGACAACATTATAAAAAGGATTTCTACAGAGACAACCTTTATTATTAAGAGTAAAACCCTTCTTTTTACCAGAAATAGCTCAAAGAAAAACACACCAGACTCCATTTAAAAAAACAGTATTTTTAGGGTGAATAAAGCCAACATATTTCCACATGTAAATTGGTACAATGTGTGTTTATTTCAACCAAAACTACAGTTGTGATGGTTGGAAAAGTGGAAAGAAGTCCCAAAACGGCTTTTTCTAGTTGTATTTTGTTTCTGTAGACGTTGAATAAAGTGTGTTGAACGATGCTAAAATCATTGATTATTTACATGGAGTTTGGTGGGGTTGGCAAACCATATTTCCCAGATGTTTTTCTGATTAAAAAGAGGATCCTACTTCTTCTTCTTTCCATAATGTTGTCGGACACTTAGAAAAATAATCTGCACTCGGCATTCAGCAAATTCAGAAAAGCTTTATTTAATACTCCTACACTGGTAGAAGCAGACTGGGGAGCCTGAACAGACCTTTAGATGGGAGTCCATTGCTAGGCAACAGCCTGGCTCCTTGTTAACGTCCTGTATTTTAACATAGGGGGGTGTATACTTATGCCCCTGTATTTTAACATAGGGGGTGTATACTTATGCCCCCTGTATTTTAACATAGGAGGGGTATACTTATGCCCCCTGTATTTTAACATAGGGGGTATACTTATGCCCCCTGTATTTTAACATAGGGGGTGTATACTTATGCCCCCTGTATTTTAACATAGGGGGTATACTTATGCCTGTATTTTAACATAGGGGGTGTATACTTATGCCCCTGTATTTTAACATAGGGGGTGTATACTTATGCCCCCTGTATTTTAACATAGGGGGGGTACTTTTGTTCCATTTATATATATAAGAACAGTCCATTTACATCTGACGTCTGTTTTTTCTCCATCTGGACTGAAAAAAGGAGTAGTTAGGGTCTTTGAACGCAACATCTAAGCAGACCACACACACACACACACACACACACACACACACACACACACACACACACACACACACACACACACACACACACACACACACTCTCACAGGGCAGATGATGGTTGAATGAACATAAGAAGATAAAAGCTTTGATGTTCAAGGCTTCTTTTGGGTTTTTTGAAGGTAAAACAAAAAGAGGAAAATGAAATGCTTCTTTTCATCGGTTGCCGTGACGCTGGCCGGGAACTGTTGACACCCGTTCCCCCTCGACACCCTGGGGTGCTCCACAAATGCACCCTTCACATATCAAGCTGTGGTACTTCTGGGTAATAACAACATTACAACATGAAAGAGCCTCAGTGCTTCTGTTAAAAGGCACTTTTGTTTTAATATATATACAGTGGTGTGAAAAAGTGTTTGCCCCCTTCCTCATTTCCTGTTCCTTTGCATGTTTGTCACACTTAAGAGTTTCGGAACATCAAACCAATTTAAACAATAGTCAAGGACAACACAAGTAAACACAAAATGCAATTTGTAAATGAAGGTGTTTATTATTAAAGGTGAAAAAAAATCCAAACCACCATGGCCCTGTGTGAAAAAGTGATTGCCCCCCTTGTTAAAACATACTATAACTGTGGTTGTCCACACCTGAGTTCAGTTTCTCTAGCCACACCCAGGCCTGATTATTGCCACACCTGTTCACAATCAAGGCATCACTTAAATAGGAGCTGCTTGACACAGTAAGGTCCACCAGAAGATCCTTAAAAGCTACACATCATGCCGAGACCCAAAGAAATTCAGGAACAATTGAGAAAGAAAGTAATTGAGATCTATCAGTCTGGAAAGGGTTATAAAGCCATTTCCAAAGCTTTGGGAATCCAGCGAACCACAGTGAGAGCCATTATCCACAAATGGCGAAGACATGGAACAGTGGTGAACCTTCCCAGGAGTGGCCGGCCGCCCAAAATTACCCCAAGAGCGCAGCGACGACTCATCCAAGAGGGCACAAAAGACCCCACAACAACGTCCAAAGAACTGCAGGCCTCACTTGCCTCAGTTAAGGTCAGCGTTCATGCCTCCACCATCAGGAAAAGACTGGGCAAAAATGGCCTGCATGGCAGAGTTCCAAGGAGAAAACCACTGCTGAGCAAAAAGAACATCAAAGCTCGTCTCAATTTCTCCACAACACATCTTGATGATCCCCAAGACTTTTGGGACAACATTCTGTGGACCGATGAGACAAAAGTGGAACTCTTTGGAAGGTGTGTGTCCAAGTATATCTGGCGTAGAAGGAACACTGCATTTCATAAAAAGAACATTATACCAACAGTAAAATATGGTGGTGGTAGTGTGATGGTCTGGGGCTGTTTTGCTGCTTCAGGACCTGGAAGACTTGCCGTGATAAAAGGAACTATGAATTCTGCTGTCTACCAAGAGATCCTGAAGGAGAATGTCCGACCATCTGTTTGT
>JABXJD010000526.1:62500-65000 GCA_013375575.1 Percina caprodes
CCCCCTTTCTCCCTCCCTCTCTCTCTCTCTCCATCCATCCATTCCTCCCTCCCTCTCTCTCTCTCTCTCCCCATCCATCCCTCCCCCTTTCTCCCTCCCTCCCTCTCTCTCTCCATCCATCCATCCCTCCCTCCCTCCCTCCCTCTCCCTCTCTCCCTCCCTCCCTCCCTCCCTCCCTCTCTCTCTCTCTCTCTCTCATCCATCCATTCCTCCCCCTTTCTCCCTCCCTCCCTCCCTCTCTCTCTCTCTCCCTCCCTCCCTCCCTCCCTCTCTCTCTCCTCCCTCCTCTCCCTCTGTCTCTCCCTCTCTCCCTTTCTCTCCCTCTCACCATTCCTTCTTCACTGTTCTCCATCTCTTCTCTCACCTTGGTGCATGAACGCTCCGTAGACGATCCAGACGGCGCTGTGCAGAGAGCCCGAGCCCACGCCGCCGTTGGAGGGCTGCCCTGGTGCATTCTGGGAAGCGGAGGAGCGCAGCGCCTGCAGCCTGTTGAGCAGGAAGATGAGCACCCCCACCACGGGGACGGCGGCGGCGATGCAGGCCCAGACGGCGAGGTCAAAGGGCGCGAACAGAGAGAAGATGTTGATCTTTTCTTCGGGTTTCCGCAGCAGGATGCCGACGCTGTAGTCAAGGTAACGCTTGCTGAAGTCGACCACGTTCTCCCTCTCCGGGGTGATGGTGATGGCCGACACCGCCAGGTCGGCCCTCTGGGGGCAGGTAGAGTCAGGTGGTTTCTTTAACCCTCGTGTTGTCATGTTGTTGAAAATCAACACTTTTATTGAGGCTTGTTATTGATGTTTTTAACTTTTTCTTACGTTTTTGTCCCTTTTTTTCAACGTTTGTCACTTTTTGTTGACGTTTTCGACACCTTCGTGTCGTTTTTGGGTCAAATTTCACACGTTTTCAGCTTTTTTGTCAGAAAAAATGGGCCGTCGAAATAAATGTCAACATTAAAAATATCAAAACCTTTGAAAAAACACCAAAAGCATCAAAAAAAGCACCTGTAACATTGGAAAAGTGACAAAAATGTAGTCTATAGAGCCCCCCCTACAGGTTTCTCTATAGAGCCCCCCCTACAGGTTTCTCTATAGAGCCCCCCCTACAGGTTTCTCTATAGAGCCCCCTACAGGTTTCTCTATAGAGCCCCCTACAGGTTTCTCTATAGAGCCCCCTACAGGTTTCTCTATAGAGCCCCCTACAGGTTTCTCTATAGAGCCCCCTACAGGTTTCTCTATAAAGCCCCCTACAGGTTTCTCTATAGAGCCCCCTACAGGTTTCTCTATAGAGCCCCCCTACAGGTTTCTCTATAGAGCCCCCTACAGGTTTCTCTATAGAGCCCCCTACAGGTTTCTCTATAGAGCCCCCTACAGGTTTCTCTATAGAGCCCCCTACAGGTTTCTCTATAGAGCCCCCTACAGGTTTCTCTATAGAGCCCCCTACAGGTTTCTCTATAGAGCCCCCTACAGGTTTCTCTATAGAGCTCCCTACAGGTTTCTCTATAGAGCTCCCTACAGGTTTCTCTATAGAGGTCCCCCTACAGGTTTCTCTAGAGCCCCCACAGGTTTCTCTATAGAGCCCCCTACAGGTTTCTCTATAGAGCCCCCTACAGGTTTCTCTATAGAGCCCCCTACAGGTTTCTCTATAGAGCTCCCCTACAGGTTTCTCTATAGAGCCCCCTCAGGTTTCTCTATAGAGCCCCCTACAGGTTCTCTATAAGCCCCCTACAGGTTTCTCTATAGAGCCCCCTACAGGTTTCTCTATAGAGCCCCCTACAGTTTCTCTATAGAGCCCCCTACAGGTTTCTCTATAGAGCCCCTCAGGTTTCTCTATAGAGCTCCCCTACAGGTTTCTCTATAGAGCCCCCTACAGGTTTCTCTATAGACCCCCTACAGGTTTCTCTATAGAGCCCCCTACAGGTTTCTCTATAGAGCCCCCTACAGGTTTCTCTATAGAGCCCCCTAGGTTCTCTATAGAGCCCCCTACAGGTTTCTCTATAGAGCCCCTACAGGTTTCTCTATAGAGCCCCCTTACAGGTTTCTATAGACCCCCGACAGGTTTCTATAGAGCTCTAATTAATTAAGTAGTAGAGTTGAGTACCTTGTTGATGAGATCACCAATCATGCCGCCACGAGCCGGGGCAGCTGAGACCCATATTTACTGTCGGCCACCTGGAGGAAGAGGAACAAAGTTTAGTGAGTTCATGTCACAAGTTCAGGATTTTATTTCAACCCCCAAAAAAACCTCCCCCAAAACACCCTGTCCATATTTCAGAGAAAATCCAGTGAAAGCTGAAGTTATTCAGCCGAGACGCTCTACTTTCAATGTGACCTAAGACAGCGTCAGGATCCACGTCCTCAGGGTCTGACTGCTGCTCCGACCCACGTCGACCAAACCGACCAATCACAATACAGCATGAATGAGCTGGCCACCACAGGGCTGTAGCACTCGAGTCTGGTCTTGGACTCAAGTCTAGACTCAAGACGTTTTTTCTTTGGTCTCG
>JABXJD010000526.1:77500-82500 GCA_013375575.1 Percina caprodes
AAAAGAGTTTTTAATAAAGTTCTTGGGAATCAACAAAAATGGTATGCCAAATACAAAACGATAACTCAGGATAAGGCTGATCTTGTAATAGTCCAAACTTAAACAATGTCTCTTCAAACTTCAACTCAAAAACCCGATTCCCTCAGGTAAATCTCTTCCTCCGAAACAAGTCTTTCAGCCTTACTTTTTAGACAGCGTTGCAGCCCGTGGCCAATCTGTCGGTAAGTATTCCAGTCTTCAGGTAAGTATTCCAGTCTTCAGGTAAGTATTCCAGTCTTTCAATCCTTCTCATGGAAAGTGCCGTTCCGATCCTCTGAGAGCACAAGTTGCTACTCTCCCCAACAACTCTTCTTCTCAACAAGTGTGTCTGGGCCTTAAAAAGCCCTTCAGTTCATCAAGCCCTGATCGGTCTCAGGTGTGTTGGGATGCCGTGTGCCTGAGGGTGGAGTTTCCAACTCCACCAGCAGATGGTGCCAAAGCTATCCGTGACTGCAGCCATCTCAGGGTACGTGGCGGCCCTCCAGAACGCAGCCTCTCGTGACATCACACATCCCCCTCGAGACCGACGTCCTCGTCGGGTGAAGGAGGCGAAGAAGGCGTCGCGCCGGGAAAGGGCATCCGCATTGCCGTGGCGCTTGCCCGCCCTGTGGACAACAGAGAAGTTAAACGCCTGTAAGCTCAAGAACCATCTGGTAACCCTCCTGTTAGTCTCCCTGTTCCTGGCCATCCACTGTAGAGGGCATGATCGGACACCACCGTAAACCGTCGTCCCAGGAGGTAGAACCGCAGGGATTCCAGGGCCCAGGTTACCGCGAGGCACTCCTTTTCCACAGTGGAATAGTTCTTCTCCCTTGGCAGTAGCTTCCTGCTGAGGTAGAGAACGGGATGTTCCTCACCGTCATGCGCCTGGGCGAGAACAGCACCCAGACCCACCTCCGAAGCGTCTGCCTGGACAATGAAGTCCTTCTCGAAGTCCGGCGCCACCAGGATTGGACCGGAACACAGGACTTGCTTCAGGTTGATGAAGGCCGCCTCCGCCTCGGGATTCCACCTCACCATCCGTGAGTGGCGGTTGGTTGTCAGCTCTGTTAGAGGTGCAGCAATAGTAGCAAAATCCGTTATAAACCGTCTGTAATAGCCGGCTAGGCCCAAAAATGACCTCACCTGTTTTTTGGTGATGGGCCGTGGCCAGTCCTGTATGGCCCGCAACTTGGCTTCCTGAGGCTTGACCAACCCCGCCCAATGGTGTACCCCAGGTAGTTTGTCTCGCTGAAGGCCAGCCTACACTTCTCTGGGTTTGCCGTGAGCCCTGCTTCCCTGAGTGAATCTATCACAGCCTGTACTGGGGTAAGTGGCTGGCCCAATCAGGACTTTGTATGACTACATCGTCCAAATATGCTGCTGCGTACCTTTTGTGGGGTGCGAGGACGCGATCCATCAAACGCTGGAACGTGGCAGGCGCCCCATGGAGACCAAGCGGGAGCCGGGTGTACTGGTAGAGCCCCCCTGGTGTGGCAAAGGCCGTCTTCTCCTTTGACGCCGGGGTCAGGGGCACCTGCCAGTATCCTTTGGTGAGGTCAAGGGTGGTTAGGAAGCGAGCATGCCCCAAAGAATCTATCAAGTCCTCCACACGAGGCATGGGGTATGCATCAAACTCAGACACTTCATTTAATTTCCGAAAGTCATTGCAAAATCGTGCCGACCCGTTTGGTTTGGGAACCAGTACAATGGGACTTGCCCAGGCGCTTTGGGACTCTTCGATCACCCCCAGCTCCAGCATCTTCCTTACCTCCTCCTGAATCACCCTTAAACGAGCCTCCGGCACGCGGTAGGGCGCTGGTTCACCGTTTTGCCAGGCATGGTGCGGATCTCATGTTGTACCACCTCCGTGTGCCCAGGTAGGGAGGAGAAGACATCTCGGTTGCGATCCACCAACTCCAGGACCATCTGCCGTTGATGCGGGGACAGGCTTGGACCCACCTGAACCTCTTCTCTCCCGGGTTCCTTGGACTCTGTGGGGGGCAGACAACTGAACAACGCCTCCCTGGCGTGCCACTTTTTAAAGGTTGACATGATATATCTGCTCGGGCTTTCTTTTATCTGGTTGCCTCACCTTGTAGTTTACGTCTCCCACCCGTTCAATGACCTCGTAGGGCCCCTGCCAGGTGGCCAGGAATTTGCACTCCACGGTGGGCACCAGGACCAGCACTCGGTCCCGGGCTTAAACTCTCTGGGTTGAGCAGATCTGTTGTAAGAAGCTTGCTGTTGCCGTTGAGCAGCCTCCATGTGTTCACGCATCATGGGATAGACAGCCTTCATTCTCTCTCTCATAGCCCCGACATGCTCGATCAGGGTCCGCTGTCGGCACGGTTGCTCCTCCCAGGCCTCCTTGGCGATGTCCAGCAGTCCTCGGGGCCTGTAAGATAGCAAGAGCTCAAAGGGTGAAAAACCAGTAGACGACTGAGGTACCTCTCTCACCGCAAACAGTAGGTACGGTAGCAGCTGATCCCAGTTGCGCCCATCCTCCTCGATCGCCTTCCGTAGCATGGCTTTTAGGGTTTTGTTAAAGCGTTCGACAAGCCCGTCTGTCTGGGGGTGGTAGACAGGCGTTCTCAGCTGCTTGATTTTCAGCAGAGTACAGAGTTCTTTCATAACCTTGGACATGAACGGACTCCCTTGGTCTGTCAATATCTCCTTCGGGAGCCCCAGACTCGTTGACAGAAGGAACAGCTCCTTGGCGATCTGTTTGGACGTAGCCTTCCTCAGCGGGATGGCCTCAGGATATCGGGTTGCATAGTCCAGGATGACCAGAATGTACTGATGTCCCCTGGAACTCTTCGGTAAGGGCCCAACGATGTCCAGTCCGATCCTCTCGAACGGGGTCTCGATAATGGGCAAGGGAATGAGCGGGTTTCTATATGTGGGCTTAGGTGCCACCCTCTGACACTCAGGGCAACTACGACAGTAGTTCTCTATCTCTTTGTGCACCCCTGGCCAAAAGAAGCGTCGCAAGATCCTTTCCTTCGTCTTCTCCACCCCTAGGTGGGCCCCTAGCGGGTGGGTGTGTGCCAGGTTGAGTACGGTGGTCCGGTGGGGCTGTGGTACGAGGAGCTGTTCCTGCACCTCTCCATCTTTCCGTACCACCTGATACACTAACCCCCGGTTTACTGCAAAATGGGGGTAGGTAGGGCTTGTCCTATCCCTAACACCACGCCCTCTATCACCTGTACATTCCTCAAAGCATTTGCAAGAGTGGGATCTTGTAACTGGGCTGTACCATACTGGCCTGTGAGAGGAAGCTCCTTGGGGCCTTGGACGTCTTCCTCGCTGGAGATTGGAGCGCTTCCTGGGACCAGGTTCTCTTCCTCCGTATCTGGATCAGACTCTGAAACAGCCTGGACACCTGCCATCCCTGCAAGAACACAGGCTGGAGTGAGTGGTTCTGAGGGTTGTGTTTGCGTATTCTCCGAGTACGTCCTACCTCTCCGCTTCCGGGGTACTCGGGCCAGTCTCTCCTGTGTCTCCCTCCACAGTGGGTAAAGGCGGGGCAGTCTCGTCCAATTAGGACCGGGCGGGTAGGGAATCAACCACACCCGCTGTCGTGTGGATGGTTCCCCTGGTGGTGGTCATTGCGAGTTCAGTGGTGGGGTAGTCTCTGGTGTCTCCATGGACACAGGAGATCGGGAGGACTTTCCCTGAGGTCAGTCCGGATGGATCCACCAGATCCTTATGCACTAGGGTGGTCCGACTACCGGAATCTAGCAGAGCTTCTACATCATGGTGATTCACCGTCACCGGGCAGGTGGGGGGTCGGTCCTGGGCGCCATCTACAACTCCCACGAGCGAAGCAAAAAGGTGGGCGGGTGGTGCGCTGGAAGACCCAGCCGTGGGCATAGGCTCATCCGCTGGTTTCCCACACTGCCAGGAGAGGTGTCCCATCTCCCCACACCGGTAACACTGGCGCGTTTCGCTCTCCCGGTGTCCTCTTCCTGGTGCCGGCGGGGGTCGGGCTCCCCCTGGAGCCTGGACAGCTCCTAAAGTGGCTGGGTTGGGTCCCTTGGGGTTCTTTGGACGGGCTCCTCCTGTCTGTGGCGTGGACGCACCCTGGGGCTCCTTCCTGGAAGCCCGAAGCATCTCTGTTGTGGCTTGGTATCTTTCCACGGCTTCCACTGTCAGGTCCGCGGTGGTCAAGGCCTGTTGGCTAATGAGTCGTTTCGCCTCATAAGGCAGGGCCCGTAAGTATTTGTCCACCACAACGGCCTCCACTACTGCCGCCGCCGTACTCTTCTCCGGTACCAGCCATCTCCGCGTGATCCGGACAAGTTCGTGCATCTGGGCACGAGGAGGCTGGTCTGGTTGAAAGATCCAGCTGTGGAACCGCTGGGCCAGGCCAAACTTGGTGAGTCCACTTCTGCTGAGGATCTCTGCCTTCAGTGCATCGTAGTCAGTCGCCCTGTCGGAGGCCAGGTCCCGGACAGCGTTCAGCGATTCCCCGACAGAAAGGGGGCTAGCAGTCCAACCCACTGCCCCTTGGGCCATGCTTCCCTAGTGGCGGTAGCTTCGAGGCGTGCAGATATGCCTCAACATCATCGGTGTTCCCCATCTTGGATAGAAAGTCACTCGCCCGTATTGGGCGGACATTACGTTCGGCCAACTGTCTCTGCAATTGCAGTTCCTCCGCCTTCAGGTAGTTGGCTCTCTTTTGCTCCTCCAGGAGAGCAATGTTCGCTTGCGTCTGGGCTTGCTGGCCGGCCACCAGGGCTTCCAACACGGCCTCCATCTTGTTTCTCGGGGAGGGTTCTATGGCCAATTCAGAAAACCGGGATATCAAACGGTCTGTGTCCTTCTCCCACATGCACTGTTAGCGCCTGAACGTGCCCGCATTCTCCACCATATGTGATATCATGAGAGGCTACACGGCTCTCGGCGGGGCAGTTCAGCAGTGCAAGGACACAAATGTAGAATGTAACAAAAGAGTTTTTAATAAAGTTCTTGGGAAT
>JABXJD010000526.1:92500-97500 GCA_013375575.1 Percina caprodes
TTCTATGTTGTCTTCATGTTGCCCTCATGTTGTCTTCATGTTGCCTCATGTTGTCCTCATGTTGTCCTCATGTTGTCTTCATGTTGCCCTCATGTTGTCCTCATGTTGCCTCATGTTGTCCTCATGTTGCCCTCATGTTGCCCTCATGTTGTCTTCATGTTGTCCTCATGTTGTCCTCATGTTGTCCTCATGTTGTCTCATGTTGCCCTCATGTTGTCCTCATGTTGTCCTCATGTTGTCTTAATGTCGTCCTCATGTTGTCCTCATGTTGTCTTCATGTTGCCCTCATGTTGCCCTCATGTTGTCTTCATGTTGCCCTCATGTTGTCCTCATGTTGTCCTCATGTTGGCTTCATGTTGCCCTCATGTTGTCCTCATGTTGCCCTCATGTTGTCTTAATGTCGTCCTCATGTTGTCCTCATGTTGCCCTATTATTGCCTCACGTCTAACGAGCCTTTTGTTGGGGTCCGCCGGCGATGGCGGGGAAGACAAGGAGAAAAGACGGCTGATGGATGCAGCTGTCGATGGACGCGCGGCTCCTGGAGAGGAACCTGGAGGGTCTTTTGTCCACGAGGCGTCTGATTTGCATTTCAAAGTCGTTAACGTTAACGCCTGTCTCCATCTCATCAACACCAACTGGTTTCCAGTGGCGCCTGTAATTAGCTTCTGTGTAACGTGAACACTTTTTAAAATACAACCTCGGAACAAATGGATGTGTCGACTAACAAAGAGATCCTGATGAGGACAGCGTGTGTGACCAGGGTGTAAAAGGCCTTTTCTTGTCATTTCTTTTGTTTTTTTGTCACTTCCTGGTCAACAGGTGTTTAAAATGCATCACAGAGACCCTGAACAAAGGCACAGTGATTAAATGGGGGACAACGCTAAAGACACATCTCCCCCGCTACACCTCGGATAAACACAATGAATGAAATGAAATGTATATTTCTGGAAGCTGCTCTTTCATTCGCCTCGTTGTAGTTTTCAGAGCTGATGCACCTGCATTTACCTGCTTGTTGTCGGGAGTTCACACCTTCAGGGTTCAGGCGTCAGCTAAATGAACTCTAATGTCTGCCTGTCTGCCTGTCTGTCTCCTGTCTGTCTGTCTGTCTGTCTGTCTGTCTGTCTGTCTGTCTGTCTGTCTGTTCTTCCTCCTCCAGACGAGACAACATGGCCGCGGAGTCGTTCTGCTAAATGGAGCTAAAGCTCTCGTCTGCACAGAGATCCTGTCTCTCTCTCTCTCTCTCTCTGTCTGCTGTCTGCTGTGTCTGTTGTGGCTGTGGCTGTGGCTGTGCTGTTGCTGTTGTGGTTGTTGTTGTTGCTGTTGTGGTTGTTGTTGTTGCTGTTGTTGTTGCTGTTGTGGTTGTTGTTGTTGCTGTTGTTGTTGTTGCTGTTGTTGTTGCTGATGCTGTTGTGGTTGTTGTTGCTGTTGTTGTTGCTGTTGTGGTTGTTGTTGTTGTTGTTGCTGTTGTTGTTGCTGTTGTGGTTGCTGTTGCTGTTGTGGTTGTTGTTGTTGCTGTTGTTGTTGCTGTTGTGGTTGTTGTTGTGGTTGTTTGCTTGCTGCTGGTTGCTTGTTGCTGCTGCTGCTGTTGTTGCTGCTGTTGCTGGTTGGTTGGCTGTGGTTGTGGTTGTTGTTGCTTTGCTGTGGTTGTGGCTGTTGTTGCTGCTGTTGTTGTTGCTGTTGTGGTTGTGGCTGTTGCTTGCTGGTGTTTGTGGCTGTTTGGTTGCTGCTGTGGTTGCTGCTGTGGTTGTGGTTGTGGTTGTTGTGGTTGTGGTTGCTGTTGTTGTTGCTGTTGTGTGGTTGTGGTTGTTGTTGTTGTGGTTGTGGTTGTGGTTGTGGTTGTTGTGGTTGTGGTTGCCGTTGACAGACTCAGGTGATTGTGTCTGACAACATCCCCACAGAATCAGAGCTTTTAGTTAAAGGGTAAAAGCACCGATCAACCTTTTCACCATTTTCTGACATTTTAGAAACCAAGCAACTAAAAAATCAACAGATTATTAATCGTTAGTTGCCGCCCTCAAACTAATAAAAAGTAAGGATGGATGGATGGATGGATGGATGGAGAGATGGATGGATGGATGATGGCAGGGTGGATGGATGGATGGATGGAGGGAGGGAGGGAGGGTGGATGGATGGAGGAAGGAAGGAAGGAGAGAAGGAGAGGAGGAAGGAGGGACAGAAGGAAGGAGAGAAGGAATGAAGGAAGGAGAGAAGGAAGGAACTAAGGAGAGACGGTAGGAAGGAGAGAAGGAAGGAAAGAGAGAAGGAAGGAAGGAAGGAAGGAAGGAAGGAAGGAAAGAGAGAAGGAAAGAGAGAAGGAAGGAAGGAAGGAAGGAAGGAAGGAAGGAAGGAAGGAAGGAAGGAAGGAAGGAGACCAGGACCACGGCGTCTCTCGTTGGTTAATTAAAACTCAGAGTGTAATTAGTTCAATGATGATTTCAGACAAAGCAGCGAATTAGAAATCAGAGCTGGAAACGAGCTCTGAGGGTTCAGCCTTCAGCAGACCCCCTCGGCCCTTCCTCTCACCCCCTCCTCTAACCCCCTTCCTCTCACCCCCATCTACCCCCTCTCTCTCTGATTCATTACGTTAACGCCGCACGATAAAGAGCAGCCGCTGGCTCGACTCCCAAGGCCAACTCTGGGAGGGGGCTGGTTGGTGGGGTCAGCATTGGACCAAAGAAAAGGTCTGGTCTGGTCTGGATCTAGAACCATGGTCCAGTTTCTAGTTAGAAAGCATTTTTTGGGATTGTTTGAACTTTCGGACCAAATAATAACAATAATAACAATAACAATAATAATAATAATAATAATAATAATAATAATAATAATAATAATAATAATAATAATAATAATAATAATATCTTACCTCATTCACAAAAACCCAGTGACTGTCTTTGGAGGCCAGGTTGGTTTCCACCGCCTGCAAGAGAGAGAGAGAGAGGGGGGGGGGGGGGGAAAGAGGGGGAGAGAGAGGGAGAGAAAGAGAGAGAGAGAGAGATAATGGGTTAATACTGATCTGCAGAACAGGATCTTCCTGGACCACAAAGCATCTGCTTTGTTCTCGCTTGTGTCTTTTGTGTGTGTGTCTGTGTGTGTGTGTGTGTGTCTGTGTGTGTGTGTGTGTGTCTGTGTGTGTGTGTGTGTGTCTGTGTGTGTGTTGTGGATTGAAAAGCCCTCCCCCCCAAAACACTCAGCCGTTGCCGTCCTTCCAAAATGTGGAGCAACAAAAGCTTTTTCAGGGAAAGTAGAGCGAGCTGTTTGCACCTGGGGACTGGGAACCGGGGCCCGGGACCTGGTGCCTGGGGCCCGGGACCCGTTGCCTGGGAACCGGGGCCTGGGGACTTGGGCCCGGTAGCTGGGACACGGTGCCTGGGAACCGGGGCCTGGGGACTTGGGCCCGGTAGCTGGGACACGGTGCCTGGGGCCCGGGGCCTGGGGCCTGGAGTCTGGGGCCCGGTGCCTGCAGGTCCATCTGGGGCCCAAGGCCAGATGGGACCCGGGTCCAGACAAGCCCCGGGAAACCGCGGGACACGCTTACTTTCTTCTCTCTCTCTCTTCTTCTCGTACTCAGACGCCGCCGCGTCCTCATGTCTCCGAGAGGTGAGGCGACAGAACGGTGACAGGGAGGTGCAGCGTGATTGCTCACTCCGTCCCGTCCGTCCCGTCCAGCCGTCCCTGTCTTTGTGTCATCTGACGGGGCCAGAGCATGACCCTAACCCTGCAGGGGGGGGGGGCAGGATGACGATGACGAAGGCTGACTCACATGACTCACAGCGCCACGGATGTGTGAGAGGCTGGAGAGCCAGAGACGACACGCAGAGACTTCTGGGATATGTCTCTAAACCCTTCGCCCCCTCCGCTTTAGCCTTTTGTCTCCTGGTCTCACACATGATGGGGCATCACTGCGTCGGACTGAGAAAGACAGACACAACGGAGACTGGAGACACTTGTCCCTGCAGGAGACATTGTCACCATTTCACCAGCCAAAGTTATGGATGTAACGCTGTGGATGTATGAGGGAGGACACAATCTGAAGTCTCTTTATATAGACCTTAGTGGTCCCTAATACTGGATCTGAAGTCTCTTTATATAGACCTTAGTGGTCCCTAATACTGTATCTGAAGTCTCTTTATATAGACCTTAGTGGTCCCTAATACTGTATCTGAAGTCTCTTTATATAGACCTTAGTGGTCCCTAATACTGATCTGAAGTCTCTTTATATAGACCTTAGTGGTCCCTAATACTGGATCTGAAGTCTCTTTATATAGACCTTAGTGGTCCCTAATACTGTATCTGAAGTCTCTTTATATAGACCTTAGTGGTCCCTAATACTGTATCTGAAGTCTCTTTATATAGACCTTAGTGGTCCCCTACTGTATCTGAAGTCTCTTTATATAGACCTTAGTGGTCCCCTATTACTGATCTGAAGTCTTTATATAGACCTTAGTGGTCCCTAATACTGTATCTGAAGTCTCTTTATATAGACCTTAGTGGTCCCCTAATACTGTATCTGAAGTCTCTTTATATAGACCTTAGTGGTCCCTAATACTGGATCTGAAGTCTCTTTATAGACCTTAGTGGTCTCTAATACTGTATCTGAAGTCTCTTTATATAGACCTTAGTGGTCCCTAATACTGTATCTGAAGTCTCTTTATATAGACCTTAGTGGTCCCCTAATACTGTATCTGAAGTCTTTATATAGACCTTAGTGGTCCCTAATACTGATCTGAAGTCTTTATATAGACCTTAGTGGTCCCTAATACTGATCTGAAGTCTCTTTATATAGACCTTAGTGGTCCCTAATACTGTATCTGAAGTCTCTTTATATAGACCTTAGTGGTCCCCTAATACTGTATCTGAAGTCTCTTTATATAGACCTTAGTGGTCCCCTAATACTGTATCTGAAGTCTCTTTATATAGACCTTAGTGGTCCCTATTACTGTATCTGAAGTCTCTTTATATAGACCTTAGTGGTCCCTAATACTGTATCTGAAGTCTCTTTA
>JABXJD010000526.1:117500-122500 GCA_013375575.1 Percina caprodes
GGAAACAGCTTAGTCAGGAAGTGCATGTGAATGAAGTCAGCGATGTTCAGGTGTCCACATACTTTTGGCCCCAGCAGTTTGCTTTCCCTTTCACGTACTGACCAAATCATCCATCCCTGATTAATCGCCTTGATAATAAAGAGTTGGAACGCCCCCCCTCCCACCCCCGCCCCCCTCCGCCCCCCCGCCCCCAGACCAGATGTTCTATGAGCCACCATCATTGCAGTTTTATCGCCCGGAAATAATCAGTATTCCAGACTTTTTGCCTGACTTTCCAGCACCCTGAGCAGAAAATCACCGCCTACGTGTGCTGCTGACAAATCTCCCGCGTGTGCATGCATCAGATCAAGGTGAGTCGGGGGGACGGGGACGGGGGGGGGGACGGGGACTCAAGGTGAGACTGTAGGAGGGTCATCACAGACTGGATCGGAGCTGCCGGTTCCAACGCATTCGACGTGTTTTTTGACGGCTGCGGGTGCCGGACGCAGGACGGATGTCTTCCAGAAACCAGCGGAGCGAGAGTGAGACTGCAAGCTGAAAACCGAGAGAGGGGGTGCAAAGGAACACACATACGTGGTCCGATAGCAGGTTTTGATTCCGGATCCAGATCCGGATACCTGAACCCGTGTGTCTCTTTTCTAATGAAAGCAGCTAACGGGGTCTAAAAAAGTCACAAAATCTAGAGACAAAGTCAGGAAGTTGGTTGGTTTCTTTGTCCTTTAATAAGCCCCCACACACACACACACACACACACACACACACGCACGCACACACACACACACATTGCTGTCCCCCATTGCCTACACTGATTGGCCGATAGCAGTGCCCAGCTGTGTAATACGACCCTGCCTGTGGAGGATAGGCCGGCGTCGTGTGTAACCATCAGCGTAAACACAGACGTCCACCGGCGGTTCATCCAGGAGCTCCGGGCGGCTGTCAGCCGTGTCGCCCCCGGCAACAGGCCCACAGCGCGGGTTAGAGGCAAGGCCATGCCAGCCTGCATCTGGACCGACCCAGACCCAGACCCAGACTCTGCTACTACAACAACAACAACAACAACAACAACTACCGCTACTGCTGCTAGGAATGAGAATATTAAGGAAAAAATAGGACTTTGTTGTTGAGAAAGGTTCGCCATGTACATAGTGTGGCCATATGGACACACACACAGACACACACACACACACATACAGACACACACACACACACACATACAGACACACACACACACACACATACAGACACATACACACACACACACACGCACGCACGCACGCACACACACACACACACACACACACACACATTCCAGGAGACAAAAAATCAGAAATCTTCCAACCAGACTGAATGACGCTGGTTACCAGGACGATGGGGGAGAGCAGCTGATTTTCCCACCCCCCACCCCTTCCCCCTCCCCCCCCCCAGAAGACAGACCCTGGCTGGGCCGGGCTCTGGTTGGCACCCACCCGGCGGGCGAGAGGCCTCCTCTCTGCAGGAGTCCAGCCTCAAAATCTCCGCCATGTTCTGCAGGAAGAGACGGGTCAGCACGCCGACTCCATCGCTACGGGAGACCAATTACCCCCTCCCCCCCGCCCCCCCTTCCCCTGCTCTATTATCTTCTTCCACCACTACCTTTATGCTCTTGGCCCTCCCTCCTCTCTCCGATCCACATCCACTCTCATTTCCTTTTCTTTCCCTCACTCATTTCTCTCTCTGACTTCTTCATTGTCTCACCTGCAGCGCTGCTATTCCCCACCTGTCTTTTCTTCTTCTCCTGTCATTTGGGGGTTTTCTGTATCGGGCCTTTTTATTCACTGTCACTCCGTTTCTTTCTTTCTTTCTTTCTTTCTTTCTTTCTTTCGTATTATCTTTTCCGAGCAGCGCCCGAGTTTTTAATCATCTTGCCAGGTTGTGTTGTTTCTCCATCGGTCGGTTGGAGTTACATCCTGTCAACATTCAGTCACATTTGGGGTGAAGTGGAGCTGATGGAGCTGATGGAGCGGAGGAGCGGAGGAGTTAAAGGTGTATTTACAGTCGGCACACAGGACACACAACCTGTTGTAACATGGGAGGAATTCGGCTGTTTCCCCCCTTTACGTCGCTACGTTTTGGGTTCTAAGCGTGAGTGTTTTTATCTCCAGTAGAAGAAGAACTAGTCTCTGCCCAGACCTCAAATCTCATCCACATCCTGGTGTACTGGACATAAACAGGAGGCAGTTACCATGGTAACCTCATATCTCATCCACATCCTGGTGTACTGGACATAAACAGGAGGCAGTTACCATGGTAACCTCATATCTCATCCACATCCTGGTGTACTGGACATAAACAGGAGGCAGTTACCACGGTAACCTCATATCTCATCCACATCCTGGTGTACTGGACATAAACAGGAGGCAGTTACCACGGTAACCTCATATCTCATCCACATCCTGGTGTACTGGACATAAACAGGAGGCAGTTACCAAGGTAACCTCATATCTCATCTACATCCTGGTGTACTGGACATAAACAGGAGGCAGTTACCATGGTAACCTCATATCTCATCCACATCCTGGTGTACTGGACATAAACAGGAGGCAGTTACCATGGTAACCTCATATCTCATCCACATCCTGGTGTACTGGACATAAACAGGAGGCAGTTACCATGGTAACCTCATATCTCATCCACATCCTGGTGTACTGGACACAAACAGGAGGCAGTTACCATGGTAACCTCATATCTCGTCTACATCCTGGTGTACTGGACACAAACAGGAGGCAGTTACCACGGTAACCTCGTATCTCGTCTACATCCTGGTGTACTGGACACAAACAGGAGGCAGTTACCATGGTTACCTCAAATCTCATCCACATCCTGGTAATACTGGGAAAAAAAGAATATAACATATAATGCCGGGAGTCGTTTTGCAGAGTTTTGACCTTGTTTTTGACTTTGGGAGAAAACAACAATGTGAAATAATGATGTGAAAAAAATGAAGGATCAACCAATCAGAGGTCATCTCTCATTCCCTTTAACAGCCAATCAGAGGTCCTCTCTCATTCCCTTTAACAGCCAATCAGAGGTCCTCTCTCATTCCCTTTAACAGCCAATCAGAGGTCATCTCCCATTCCCTTTAAGCATACTGTGTGTCCCTGTGTGTGTAACAAGCATAGTGTGTTTCCATTTCAGATGAACCATCCTTTCACAGCTTCATGTAGGTGTTGAGATGACCAAGGTGTGTGTGTGTATGTGTGTGTGTGTGTGTGTGTGTGTGTGTGTGTCTGTGTGTGTGTGAGAGCTTTGCAGTGTCCCTGCTGTGCAGAGACTTCTTGCTTCACCAGTAACAGGACAGCTCCTCTCTTCATTTAACGGCTGCTAATTACCTCCGAGCAGTTTAATGGCTGAAGGGTTAGTTACACACCTGGATCCAACACACAGACACACAACAAGTGTGTGTCTGTGTGTGTGTGTCTGTGTGTGTGTGTCTGTGTGTGTGTATATGTGTGTAAGTGTGTATATGTGTGTGTGGGTATATGTGAGTGTGTATATGTGAGTGTGTATATGTGGGTGTGTATATGTGTGTGTATATGTGTGTGTCTGTGTGTGTATATGTGTGTGTATATGTGTGTGTGTGCATATGTGTGTGTGTATATGTGTGTGTATATGTGTGTGTGTGTATATGTGTATGTGTGTGTGTGTGTATATATCTGTGTATATGTGTGTGTGTGTATATGTGTATATGTGTGTGTCTCTCTGTCTCTCTCTCTCTCTCTCCCCCTCTCCCCCTCTCTCCCCCTCCTCTAGATGGAGTCCAGGTTAAACCACTACCCCTGATGTGTTCTGGTCTCTGTGATCCAGGATCAGTTTATCAGCTGTAAGCAGGGTTCAGTGCAAATATGTGAACAGGAAACAGGAAATGATAAAAGTGCATGTAAACATACTCTCTGCTATTGTTTTCACACACACACACACACACACACACACACACACACACACACACACACACAGTAAGAGGTTGCAGTGTGTTTTCAGCACTACGGTAAACATTTGTCATTCAGCTCAACACCTCTGCAGCTTGGCGTGTGTGTGTGTGTATGTGTGTGTGTGTGTGTGTGTGTGTGTGCGATGGTGTGTGTGTGTGTGTGTGTGTGGTCTCTCTGAGCACACTGTTTCTCCAATGTCACTCTGTATATTGGAGGAAAAACTCGTAACTCATATTCACTGACAGCAACATAAAAGCTGGACTGTCTGACATCCACAGTGTGTGTGTGTGTGTGTGTGTGTGTGTATGTGTGTGTGTGTGTGTGTGTGTGTGTGTGTGTGTGTGTGTGTGTGTGTGTGTGTGTGTGTGTGTGTGTGTGTGTGTGTGTGTGTGTGTGTGTGTGTGTGTATGTGTGTGTGTGTGCGCGTTTGTGTAGGTTGGTGCTTACAAAGACAGGATGGAGGCGGCGAAATGCTTCAACACCAGTAATACTGATAATAACATATACAATATATTTAATAACAATGTATTATATATATATATATATATATATATATATATATACATATATATATATATATATATATATATATGTATATATATATATATATATCTGTGTGTGTGTATAACTGATTCGGAGCAGAGAGAATCTACTTCTGTATTTCTAAGAAAACCAAATTTAAAGTGCTTCTCGTTACTGAGCCGCCGCACCACTGCGATTGGACGTAGAAGCGATGTGTCACCATGGTGATACAGGCGGAGGGTGATGTCACCGTGACCCGACCGCCGCCCCCGTCAGCCGGGTCGCTGGATGCAATCAGGATTCATCAGGATTCATCAGGATTCATCAGGATTCATCAGGATTCATCAGCCGAGCTGCTCTGTGACATTTCAGCAGGCCGGTGGAAACGCAGCCGCGCAGACATGCACTTTATTTTAAAGGAAAGAAGAAGAGGAAACAGGAAACACCTGACAGGAAACACCTGCCAGGTGTTCCTCAACCAACGCACGGATTCCCCAGAACAGACTCAAA
>JABXJD010000526.1:127500-130000 GCA_013375575.1 Percina caprodes
GTAATACATGTTACCTAAGTTTCAGGTAATGTGTGTTACCTAGGCCTGCAGGTAATGCATGTTACCTAGGTTACAGGTAATGTGTGTTACCTAGACCTGTATGTGATGCATGTTACCTAGGTTACAGGTAATGTGTGTTACCTAGACCTGCAAGTAATACATGTTACCTAGGTTACAGGTAATGTGTGTTACCTAGGTTACAGGTAATGCATGTTACCTAGACCTGCAGGTAAGACATGTTACCTAGACCTGCAGGTAATACATGTTACCTAGGTTACAGGTAATACATGTTACCTAAGTTACAGGTAATGTGTGTTACCTAGAGCTGTAGGTGATGCATGTTACCTAGGTTACAGGTAATGTGTGTTACCTAGACCTGTATGTGATGCATGTTACCTAGGTTACAGGTAATGTGTGTTACCTAGACCTGCAAGTAATACATGTTACGTAGGTTACAGGTAATGTGTGTTACCTAGGTTACAGGTAATGCATGTTACCTAGACCTGCAGGTAAGACATGTTACCTAGACCTGCAGGTAATACATGTTACCTAGGTTACAGGTAATACATGTTACCTAAGTTACAGGTAATGTGTGTAACCTAGGCCTGCAGGCAATGCATGTTACCTAGGTTACAGGTAATGTGTGTTACCTAGACCTGTAGGTGATGCATGTTACCTAGGTTACAGGTAATGCATGTTACCTAGGTTACAGGTAATGCATGATACCTAGGTTACAGGTAATATATGTTACCTAGACCTGCAGGTAATGCATGTTACCTAGGTTACAGGTAATGCATGTTACCTAGGTTACAGGTAATGCATGATACCTAGGTTACAGGTAATATATGTTACCTAGACCTGCAGGTAATGCATGTTACCTAGTTTACAGGTAATGCATGTTACCTAGACCTGCAGGTAATACATGTTACCTAGGTTACAGGTAATGCATGTTACCTAGGTTATACATGTTACCTAGGTTACAGGTAATACATGTTACCTAAGTTTCAGGTAATGTGTGTTACCTAGGCCTGCAGGTAATGCATGTTACCTAGGTTACAGGTAATGTGTGTTACCTAGACCTGTATGTGATGCATGTTACCTAGGTTACAGGTAATGTGTGTTACCTAGACCTGCAAGTAATACATGTTACCTAGGTTACAGGTAATGTGTGTTACCTAGGTTACAGGTAATGCATGTTACCTAGACCTGCAGGTAAGACATGTTACCTAGACCTGCAGGTAATACATGTTACCTAGGTTACAGGTAATACATGTTACCTAAGTTACAGGTAATGTGTGTTACCTAGAGCTGTAGGTGATGCATGTTACCTAGGTTACAGGTAATGTGTGTTACCTAGACCTGTATGTGATGCATGTTACCTAGGTTACAGGCAGAGGTGGGTAGTAACGAGTTACATTTACTCCGTTACATTTACTTGAGTAAGTTTTTGAAAAAATTATACTTCTAGGAGTAGTTTTAAATCACTATACTTTTACTTGTACTTGAGTAGATTTGTGAAGAAGAAACTGTACTCTTACTCCGCTACATTAGGCTACAATGAGCTCGTTACTTTTCTTTTTACCTCTTTGGTGTTTGACGCGTCCATGTTCTTACCCCCAGCGTACGTCTCATTTTAATGTTTTATTTTGACAGCGAGAGTCTTCCGCTGAAGGGTCTATCACGTAACCAATCAAACGTCGTCGTGCAGTCACGTGACCATACTTGATCTCAGCGGCGGGACAGGTTAGCGTTACAGTCGTAGCAAAACAAAGATGTCAGAATCAACCGTCGCCAAGGCAACGCAGACAAGGAAGAACCCCCCCCCGGCCTCATAGTGAAAGCATGGTTACCTTTTAGGAAAAGTACGAAACAGCAGCTACGTTATGCGGCGCCTTCAGTGTCGACCTAAACAATCGGACATGTCAGCGTCAACTCAACATCTAACCTGAGGAAACATGAAGCGGTAATTTTAGTTTTTGCTGTGGAGAGGTGAATGTTTGCCTTTTAGGTTACATACAGTATGTTTTGCACATGCAGTATCCATCCCAATTTGATGTGACAAGTCTCTCACTTAAGCTATTTTGTAAAAATTAATTTTAATTTATTTTATTGATTGGATGAACTAATTTGCCTAAAGATGATTAGTTTGTATTGTTGTCTGTCTGATTGATGCTTGATGTGTTAAGAAATAAACCAGACGGTACTCAACAGTTACTCACTACTTGAGTAGTTTTTTCACCAAGTACTTTTTTACTCTTACTCAAGTAATTATTTGGATGACTACTTTTACTTTTACTTGAGTCATATTATTCTGAAGTAACAGTACTTTTACTTGAGTAAAATTTTTGGCTACTCTACCCACCTCTGGTTACAGGTAATGTGTGTTACCTAGACCTGCAAGTAATACATGTTACGTAGGTTACAGGTAATGTGTGTTACCTAGGTTACAGGTAATGCATGTTACCTAGACCTGCAGGTAAGACATGTTACCTAGACCTGC
>JABXJD010000526.1:135000-137500 GCA_013375575.1 Percina caprodes
GACAACAGACCGACATGTAACCACGCCGTGCACAACAGACCGACATGTAACCACGCCGTGCACAACAGACCGACATGTGACCACGCCGTGCACAACAGACCGACATGTAACCACGCCGTGCACAACAGACCTACATGTAACCACGCCGTGCACAACAGACCGACATGTAACCACGCCGTGCACAACAGACCGACATGTAACCACGCCGTGCACAACTACAGACCAACATGTAACCACGCCGTGCACAACTACAAACCAACATGTAACCACGCCGTGCACAACAGACCGACATGTAACCACGCCGTGCACAACAACAGACCAACATGTAACCACGCCGTGCACAACAACAGACCAACATGTAACCACGCCGTGCACAACAACAGACCGACATGTAACCACGCCGTGCACAACAGACCGACATGTAACCACGCCGTGCACAACAACAGACCAACATGTAACCACGCCGTGCACAACTACAGACCAACATGTAACCACGCCGTGCACAACAACAGACCGACATGTAACCACGCCGTGCACAACAACAGACCGACATGTAACCACGCCGTGCACAACAACAGACCAACATGTAACCACGCCGTGCACAACAACAGACCGACATGTAACCACGCCGTGCACAACAACAGACCAACATGTAACCACGCCGTGCACAACAACAGACCAACATGTAACCACGCCGTGCACAACAACAGACCGACATGTAACCACGCCGTGCACAACAGACCGACATGTAACCACGCCGTGCACAACAACAGACCAACATGTAACCACGCCGTGCACAACTACAGACCAACATGTAACCACGCCGTGCACAACAACAGACCGACATGTAACCACGCCGTGCACAACAACAGACCGACATGTAACCACGCCGTGCACAACAACAGACCAACATGTAACCACGCCGTGCACAACAACAGACCGACATGTAACCACGCCGTGCACAACAACAGATCCAACATCTGGTCCAGTATTAAGAGTGAACTCTGTGACTATAGCAGCTACAGACCGGGGCTGCAATGTTACCCTGTAGGGCAAATGTGCATCGTCAATTTGGTCCATTAACAGTTCTGTTGTTTCTGCTGACAGACTCAGATTATTAGTCTCTGACAACATTATGGAACGGATCCCTACAGAGATAGACCTCTAAAACCTCTTTCAGACCTTTCAGTCTAACCAGAAACAGCTCTGAAGTCGCTAGCGCTAAGCCCACCAGACTCCATTTAAAAAAGCAGTACTTTTAGGGTGAATAGAGCCAACATATTTCCACATGTAAATCGGTAAATGTGTGTTTATTTCAACCAAAACTACAGTTGTGAGGGTTGGAAAAGTGGAATGAAGACCCAAAACAGCTTTTCACAGTTTAATTTTGTTTCTGTCAACTTTAAAGAAGTGTGTTTGTATGATGCTAAAATCACAGATTATTTACATGGAGTCTGGTGGGGTTGGCGAACCCAATTTCCCAGATGTTTTTCTGATTAAAAAAAGGATCTTACTCTTTAACAGGAAGGTTGAGCTCCTTAGAAATCCTTTTCATAATGTTGTCACACAGTTATAATAATAATCTGAGTCTGTCAGCTGCACAACTGCCCCATTAACTTCCATCATAGCTTGTTTCTCTGCTGCTGTCTGCAGCCATCTCTCTTAATACTGGACCAATAGCAGAGACTGCTGTTCCCATCAGTCACTTAGACACAAAGACACCGGAACCAAGGGTCCAGGAAGTTACCCTTTAAGAACTAAGAAACCACCATTATGTAAAGAAATTGACAATTAGACAACTATGTAATAATTAATAAATACTGCTTCTGTAAATCAATTTTCTGATGTTTTCGAAATTATGAATAAAATCCTTTGTGAAAACTGTCAAAAGCACTTTATGCTCCGTGATCTGACGTCGTCAGGAGGAAATGACCCCACCAGCCAGAGGCCTTTGTCTCCGATGCTGATCTCCAATCAGCGCTGACGCTCGTCAAGCATCCTCCACCTCCGCCCACTTCAGCTTAATTAACGAGCGGCCGGAGCATTCACACTAAGGGCCCCAATTAAAGCGTAGAGGGGCTGTGGGAGGACGACAACCTGCTTCTCTTTGGCAACATCTCGCTCTGCCTGCCCTCTAGTCCTGATGTTCTCCGTACGACACGCACGCACGCACGCACGCACGCACGCACGCACGCACACACGCACGCACGCACACACGCACGTAGATGTTATGGTTCTAGGTTCTTTTTACAATGAATGTTCTTAATACTTTTTGTCATTTTTATTGGTATTTATGGTAATATAAGAGCACTTACACACACACACGCACGCACTTACACACGCACGCACGCACGCACACAAACACACACACACGCACGCATGCACGCACGCACGCACACACACACACACACACACACACACACACACACACACACACACACACACACACACACGTAGATGTTATGGTTCTAGGTTCTTTTTACATGAATGTTCTTAATAC
>JABXJD010000526.1:142500-170000 GCA_013375575.1 Percina caprodes
TGAACAGCCTGGAGATGCAACAGGAAGTACCAACACTGGCAGGAAGATTCATAGCCAATGTGTCATGTTATTATTGGTGTGTGTGTGTGTGTGTGTGTGTGTGTGTGTGTGTGTGTGTGTGTGTGTGTGTGTGTGTTAAAATTTGTCAAAGCTTTTAACACGTTTCTGACTTCATTGAAGAGCATAATTTCCATTCAGCTCAGTCTCACCCTCCAATGCTGTCAGGTCCTGGTGCTAATGAATGTCTCTCTTTATACACACACACACACACACACACACACACACACACACACACACACACACACACCAGCCTTGTGTAGACACTTGCAGTCAAACATGGTCATTAGCACCATTAGACAGGCACACCTTTAATTAGTGTTTAATTGGCAAATGTTAGCATGCTAACACGCTAAACTAAGATGGTAAACATGGTACACTTCAGGCTAAAATTAGCACGTTAGCATTTAGCTCTAAGTACAGCCTCACAGAGCTGTTACTCATAGTCTTCAACAGCCATGTTTCTGTGAGAAAGGCAGAGCCAGTGACCATCGACCACTTCCTAGAGTTCCTAACACACAGCCACTGCTGTGCCCGCCCGGGCTCATGTCTTCTGTTCCCCTTCTCTCCTGACACACAGGTCAGTGCACAGGAGGCCGTGAACCCTCCACCCCCGGCTGGGATTACCAAGACTGCAGCGAGAAGATAGTTAGGAGAAGTTACCTAACAATCGTACTATGTAAAACCAAAACCAAGTTTGTACAGGTTTGTAAGATAAAGCAGGGAAATATGTCTACAACCTTTTCGTAAGATATGATACGGACGACTCAGAGTCACCTATTGGCGGCTAGACAACCGCCGCTGGTAGCCGGTGTACCAGAGCTCTGTAGCCAACTCTCAGTCACCTATTGGTGGCTAGACAACCGGCGCTGGTAGCTGGTGTACCAGAGCTCTGTAGCCGACTCTCAGTCACCTATTGGTGGCTAGACAACCGGCGCTGGTAGCTGGTGTACCAGAGCTCTGTAGCCGACTCTCAGTCACATATTGGCGGCTAGACATCCGCCGCTGGTAGCCGGTGTACCAGAGCTCTGTAGCCAACTCTCAGTCACCTATTGGCGGCTAGACAACCGTCGCTGGTAGCCGGCGTCCCGGAGCTCTGTAGCCAAGACACAGTCACCTATTGGTGGCTAGACAACCGGCGCTGGTAGCCGGTGTACCGGAGCTCTGTAGCTGACTCTCAGTCACATATTGGTGGCTAGACAACCGTCGCTGGTAGCCGGCGTCCCGGAGCTCTGTAGCCAAGACACAGTCACCTATTGGTGGCTAGACAACCGGCGCTGGTAGCCGGTGTACCGGAGCTCTGTAGCTGACTCTCAGTCACATATTGGTGGCTAGACAACCGTCGCTGGTAGCCGGCGTCCCGGAGCTCTGTAGCCAAGACACAGTCACCTATTGGTGGCTAGACAACCGGCGCTGGTAGCCGGTGTACCGAGCTCTGTAGCTGACTCTCAGTCACATATTGGTGGCTAGACAACCGTCGCTGGTAGCCGCGTCCCGGAGCTCTGTAGCCAAGACACAGTCACCTATTGGTGGCTAGACAACCGCGCTGGTAGCCGGTGTACCAGAGCTCTGTAGCTGACTCTCAGTCACATATTGGTGGCTAGACAACCGGCGCTGGTAGCCGGCGTCCCGGAGCTCTGTAGCCAAGACACAGTCACCTATTGGTGGCTAGACAACCGGCGCTGGTAGCCGGTGTACCGGAGCTCTGTAGCTGACTCTCAGTCACATATTGGTGGCTAGACAACCGTCGCTGGTAGCCGGCGTCCCGGAGCTCTGTAGCCAAGACACAGTCACCTATTGGTGGCTAGACAACCGGCGCTGGTAGCCGGTGTACCAGAGCTCTGTAGCTGACTCTCAGTCACATATTGGTGGCTAGACAACCGGCGCTGGTAGCCGGCGTCCCGGAGCTCTGTAGCCAAGACACAGTCACCTATTGGTGGCTAGACAACCGCGCTGGTAGCCGGTGTACCGGAGCTCTGTAGCTGACTCTCAGTCACATATTGGTGGCTAGACAACCGTCGCTGGTAGCCGGCGTCCCGGAGCTCTGTAGCCAAGACACAGTCACCTATTGGTGGCTAGACAACCGGCGCTGGTAGCCGGTGTACCGGAGCTCTGTAGCTGACTCTCAGTCACATATTGGTGGCTAGACAACCGTCGCTGGTAGCCGGCGTCCCGGAGCTCTGTAGCCAAGACACAGTCACCTATTGGTGGCTAGACAACCGCGCTGGTAGCCGGTGTACCAGAGCTCTGTAGCTGACTCTCAGTCACATATTGGTGGCTAGACAACCGGCGCTGGTAGCCGGCGTCCCGAGCTCTGTAGCCAAGACACAGTCACCTATTGGTGGCTAGACAACCGGCGCTGGTAGCCGGTGTACCGGAGCTCTGTAGCTGACTCTCAGTCACATATTGGTGGCTAGACAACCGTCGCTGGTAGCCGGCGTCCCGGAGCTCTGTAGCCAAGACACAGTCACCTATTGGTGGCTAGACAACCGCGCTGGTAGCCGGTGTACCAGAGCTCTGTAGCTGACTCTCAGTCACATATTGGTGGCTAGACAACCGGCGCTGGTAGCCGGCGTCCCGAGCTCTGTAGCCAAGACACAGTCACCTATTGGTGGCTAGACAACCGCGCTGGTAGCCGGTGTACCGAGCTCTGTAGCTGACTCTCAGTCACATATTGGTGGCTAGACAACCGTCGCTGGTAGCCGGCGTCCCGGAGCTCTGTAGCCAAGACACAGTCACCTATTGGTGGCTAGACAACCGGCGCTGGTAGCCGGTGTACCGGAGCTCTGTAGCTGACTCTCAGTCACATATTGGTGGCTAGACAACCGCCGCTGGTAGCCGGCGTCCCGGAGCTCTGTAGCCAAGACACAGTCACCTATTGGTGGCTAGACAACCGGCGCTGGTAGCCGGTGTACCAGAGCTCTGTAGCTGACTCTCAGTCACATATTGGTGGCTAGACAACCGGCGCTGGTAGCCGGCGTCCCGGAGCTCTGTAGCCAAGACACAGTCACCTATTGGTGGCTAGACAACCGGCGCTGGTAGCCGGTGTACCGGAGCTCTGTAGCTGACTCTCAGTCACATATTGGTGGCTAGACAACCGGCGCTGGTAGCCGGCGTCCCGGAGCTCTGTAGCCAAGACACAGTCACCTATTGGTGGCTAGACAACCGGCGCTGGTAGCCGGTGTACCAGAGCTCTGTAGCTGACTCTCAGTCACATATTGGTGGCTAGACAACCGGCGCTGGTAGCCGGCGTCCCGGAGCTCTGTGGCCGACTCACACTCACCTATTGGCGGCTAGATAACAGCGGCTAGTAGCCGGTGTACTGGAGCTCTGTAGCTGACTCACAGTCACCTATTGGCCGCTAAACAACCGGCGCTGGTAGTCAACATCCCGGAGCTCTGCAGCCGACTCAGAGTCCCCTATTGGTGACTATACAACCTGCGCTGGTAGCAGGTGTACTGGAGCTCTGTAGCGACTAAATACAACCAGCAACTGCTGCTCAGATGTTATCATCTCTCACCCTATAGACTCACGCTTTACTCATAATACTTCTGTTTTAGGTCTAACATTTTGCTTGACATTTAGCAGAGACGGGGATATGTAGACCAGAAAGAGGGAAATTCCACGCCTCCCATCTGGGAAATTGCACACTGGATATAAATGTACAGCTGATTGACAGGCTGTTAGGCCTCCATCTGACCATGCAAGCTGAAAGTGCACCCTCTGTTTTTAATATTAATAAATGTTAATGAATTCTAAAGCATATGAGAGACTTGAGTGAAGGAAAGAAATGTGCAAATCAGATGCAGCATGTGGACGAGCTGTAAGCAGTAATGTCTGATGTCTAATTAAAGCTGTGTGGCAGCAGCTCATTCAATAATAAAAAAGATCATATAACATATTTATGTGACTGGTGTTTTTCTCTCCTTCCATACTAGCTCTTCTGATAATATCTGTAGTTCATTTATTCTTTGTGCACGCGGTGACGTCCTTCCTAGCGGCTGTTAGTTGTTGTGTGATGACATGTACACAGTCGGGTTGATTAAGGTACAAAAACAACCGTGTGGGTTCTTGATAGTGAGATAAAAAGATTGAGACACACACACACACACACACACACACACACACACACACACACACACACACACACACACACACACACACACACACACACACACATATTAAAGCTGCCATAGCATCACAAATTGACTGGCAGTCTGTAAAGAAGGAAGAAGCATACAAACACACAAATATACACTCTGACCCACATCCAATCTTCAATCAATCAATCAATCAATCAATCAATCAATCAATCAATCAATCAATCAATCAATCAATCAATCAATCAATCAATCAATCAATCAATCTTCCTGTGTACACACCCACTTATTCTCTTGATACCTTCTCCTTCACACACTTTTTACTTTCCTTCACACACCCATTTGTTCGATCCCTATGCACAGGTACAGTGCTGCTGACGAGTACAGGAACACCTGCTGGAGTTGACTAAAAAGTGGACTAAAAAGAAAAAAATCATCCTTTGGAAATTCATCTTATTGCCTTAATAAAAAATGAGGAAAAACGCAACCTTTAGGGACACCAGTTTTCTTTGTGAATGAATAATGTATCATAAAGAAATCGGCATGCGCTACTTTCCATAAAATCATCTCTCAATGCAAATCATAAAAAATATAAGCATGAAACCATGTTAATCTCTAGGTGTGGTGAAGGGTATGTGATGATGTGGGTGGGGGGGGGTATTTTAATTCCAAAGGCCAAAGGAACTTCATTAGGATGCATAGTATACTGATCCATGAAATAATTGGCCTTTAATAATAAAAATGTGCCTCTATGGGAATTTAACATAGGGGGGTGTATACTCATGCCATGTGTATTTTAAGGAAGAATATTTATTTAATAATGAAACATTATTCATTCATAAAGAAAATTGGTGTCCTTAAAGGTTGGATTTTTCCTAATTTTTTTAATTAAGACATTTGAAACAATATCCAAAAGATGATTTTTATTATTTTCTTTATACTTTTTTTAGTCAACTTTAGCCTGGGTTCCTATACTCATGAGCAGCACTGTATTAGTACCCTATACACACTCATTTTGTTCCCTGTACACACTTAAATTCCTTAACACACGTCTTTGGTCCCTATACACACTCATCTCAACCTGGGACACGTAGTTTCGGGAATATTGAACATATCCTTCACTTATTTCACTTGGAATAAAGGTTGTTTCTCCTCTTCTTCTCATTCTGTCATTACATGACTGCAACATACAGTACAATTACTTCTAATTGTCACTCTGAATGTGCATGCAGGACTCTCCATTAAAGTAATGCTTATTCAGTCTGTTCCCTACATGAAATGCACTCATTAGGGTAATGTATTCATATATATGTACACTCATTCATTCCTTATGTACAGTAAGTAGGGATACTATATGTTTCCTCCAAACATTTAATATATTCAGTTCCTTTCCACTCAAACATTCACATATATATATAGTTTACACTCACTCATCTAAATACCCATTTGCTTCTACAACCATCCACTCTCTACTTATTCATTATTTTTAGTTACTTACACCGTGATCCACACCTACATGTCGCCTCGTAACTATTCAAATATTTGTAAAACCCCAGAGAAAAAGGTCAAAATGGAAAAAGGTGATCAAATGATGAATAAAAATGACTGCATTGAAATATAGAAATGTACAGATACATGGTGTCTGCCTGACAGCGACATAAAGTGCCTTCCCGAAATGTCTGAATGTGGACTGACCTGCTGGATGACACTCACACTACTCTCAACACCCATTTGGTCCCAAAATACACCCAATTATTATTCACTCGCTCTATATAGAAGCACACTTCTCTGCAAACTCATTTGTTGTGGTTGCTGTCGGGTAAAAAGCCTGTTGTGTTTCTGGAAGTGAAAAAAAGGCTAATTTGAGCTAATTTCACTAAAAGTCAGAAAAAAATTTAAAGCTTTAAGGAGTCCCCCTGCTGGAGATCAGATATAATGCAGCTTTAAGGAGTCCCCCCCCCTGCTGGAGATCAGATATAATGCAGCTTTAAGGAGTCCCCCTGCTGGAGATCAGATATAATGCAGCTTTAAGGAGTCCCCCTGCTGGAGATCAGATATAATGCAGCTTTAAGGAGTCCCCCTGTTGGAGATCAGATATAATGCAGCTTTAAGGAGTCCCCCTGCTGGAGATCAGATATAATGCAGCTTTAAGGAGTCCCCCCCCCCTGCCGGAGATCAGATATAATGCAGCTTTAAGGAGTCCCCCTGCTGGAGATCAGATATAATGCAGCTTTAAGGAGTCCCCCTGCTGGAGATCAGATATAATGCAGCTTTAAGGAGTCCCCCTGCTGGAGATCAGATATAATGCAGCTTTAAGGAGTCCCCCTGCTGGAGATCAGATATAATGCAGCTTTAAGGAGTCCCCCGCAGGAGATCAGGTATAATGCAGCTTTAAGCCGAGCCGGATGCTTTCTCCATTAACAGTCTATTAACACCCATTTGCTTCCAAAATACACATATGTAACTATTCACTTGCTCTCTACAGAAGCAGACTTCTCTGCTAACTCATTTGTTACCGTGTCTGTCGGGTTACAACCGTGTAGTTTGTTGCTTATGTGTGCAAACGTGTTGTGTATGTGCTCAGCACACACACATGAAGCTGTGAGCGCGGAGGAGGTGGCTGTGGACCGACCTGCTGGATGAAGGTGTGAGCTCGGTGGGGGCTGAGCAGCAGGATGGCTCTGCGTAGCGTGTCTCTGTAGCGGTTTAGCTCCTCCGTCCTCATGGTGGTGAACAGGTTGGTGAAGACTTTACTGATGTTCATGTCCACTCGCTGCAAGGCCACGTCCACGCCCTGCCGGGACGTCTGGTCCAGGAAACCCTGCAGGCCGCGGATGTCTGCAGCAACGGGGATGAAGAGCAGAGGACAGAGAGTCAATATGTACTATATATCAACGCAAGAGTCTACATATCAACACAAGAGTCTACATATCAACACAAGAGTCTACATATCAACACAAGAGTCTACATATCAACACAAGAGTCTACATATCAACACAAGAGTCTATATATCAACGCAAGAGTCTATATATCAACGCAAGAGTCTATATATCAACACAATAGTCTATATATCAACACAAGAGTCTATATATCAACGCAAGAGTCTACATATCAACACAAGAGTCTACATATCAACACAAGAGTCTACATATCAACACAAGAGTCTATATATCAACGCAAGAGTCTATATATCAACGCAAGAGTCTACATATCAACACAATAGTCTATATATCAACACAAGAGTCTACATATCAACACAAGAGTCTATATATCAACGCAAGAGTCTATATATCAACGCAAAAGTCTATATATCAACACAAGAGTCTATATATCAACACAATAGTCTATATATCAACACAAGAGTCTACATATCAACACAATAGTCTATATATCAACGCAAGAGTCTATATATCAACGCAAGAGTCTATATATCAACACAAGAGTCTACATATCAACGCAAGAGTCTATATATCAACACAAGAGTCTACATATCAACACAATAGTCTATATATCAACACAAGAGTCTATATATCAACACAATAGTCTATATATCAACGCAAAAGTCTATATATCAACACAAGAGTCTACATATCAACACAATAGTCTATATATCAACACAAGAGTCTACATATCAACGCAAGAGTCTACATATCAACGCAAGAGTCTATATATCAACGCAAGAGTCTACATATCAACACAAGAGTCTACATATCAACGCAAGAGTCTATATATCAACACAATAGTCTACATATCAACACAAGAGTCTATATATCAACGCAAGAGTCTATATATCAACACAAGAGTCTACATATCAACACAAGAGTCTATATATCAACGCAAGAGTCTATATATCAACGCAAGAGTCTATATATCAACACAAGAGTCTATATATCAACGCAAGAGTCTATATATCAACGCAAGAGTCTATATATCAACGCAAGAGTCTATATATCAACACAATAGTCTACATATCAACGCAAGAGTCTATATATCAACACAATAGTCTACATATCAACGCAAGAGTCTATATATCAACGCAAGAGTCTATATATCAACGCAAGAGTCTATATATTAACGCAAGAGTCTATATATCAACGCAAGAGTCTACATATCAACACAATAGTCTATATATCAAAGCAAAAGTCTATATATCAAGCAAGAGTCTACATTTCAACACAATAGTCTACATATCAACACAAGAGTCTATATATCAACGCAAGAGTCTATATATCAACGCAAAAGTCTATATATCAACACAAGAGTCTACATATCAACACAATAGTCTACATATCAACACAATAGTCTATATATCAACACAATAGTCTACATATCAACACAAGAGTCTATATATCAACGCAAGAGTCTATATATTAACGCAAGAGTCTATATATCAACGCAAGAGTCTACATATCAACACAATAGTCTATATATCAAAGCAAAAGTCTATATATCAAGCAAGAGTCTACATATCAACACAATAGTCTACATATCAACACAATAGTCTACATATCAACACAAGAGTCTATATATCAACGCAAGAGTCTATATATCAACGCAAAAGTCTATATATCAACACAAGAGTCTACATATCAACGCAAAAGAGTCTATATATCAACACAAGAGTCTACATATCAACACAAGAGTCTACATATCAACACAAGAGTCTATATATCAACACAAGAGTCTATATATCAACACAATAGTCTACATATCAACACAAGAGTCTATATATCAACGCAAGAGTCTATATATCAACGCAAAAGTCTATATATCAACACAAGAGTCTACATATCAACGCAAAAGTCTACATATCAACGCAAAAGTCTACATATCAACGCAAAAGAGTCTATATATCAACACAAGAGTCTACATATCAACACAAGAGTCTACATATCAACACAAGAGTCTATATATCAACACAAGAGTCTACATATCAACTCAAGAGTCTACATATCAACACAAGAGTCTACATATCAACACAATAGTCTATATATCAACGCAAGAGTCTATATAAGAGTCTATATATCAACACAAGAGTGTATATATCAACACAATAGTCTATATAAGAGTCTATATATCAACGCAACAGTCTATATGTCAACGCAAGAGTGTATATATCAACGCAAGAGTGTATATAAGAGTCTATATATCAACGTGTAACATAACATATAATTTGGTGGCCCTTGTGCAGGAACTCTGAGGACCCCGGACCCCGGACCCCGGACCCCGTGTTGAAGACTGCCGTGTACAGAAAGTTCTCTCTCCGTCGCAGAGAGGCCGACTTGATTACTCCGAGTGAGCCGATGCCCGCCTTCACTCTTGTCAATTAGTGTTCAAAGCTGGGCTCAAAGGTCTGAGTAGAAGTGGCTTTCATCTCCGCGGCTGCGTGCGAGCGTCTGGTGGGCATATAGTATTATATAATAGTATTCATGACCCATAAACAGCAGGGGGCAAACAGAACTTCAGACAGGAAAATAAGAGTGGGGATGCTGCCTTAAAGGCCACCATCCCAAATCTGACTCATCCTCTAAAAGCTGACTGGGGCTATTATCGGTATTCCTGCAGCGTGTTGGCTGAGCCACTGAAGCAGAGAGACAGCATCTATCAGGGTGAGAATATCATTGGGATTGCTTGCACTCTTACCTAAAAACTGCCAGAGAAGTTTCTTCCTCTGACATTCAGACAAGGCAGCTGTGTTACGCTACGCTTCGTTATAGCTGGTGACAGGTTGTTTGGCCTGAACATCTCTTCCCTTCCCCCCCCCACGCCCTCCCTCCATCCTTCTCTGTCTATTAGCACTGACAGCCGGCTTGTTTCCCATCCTGACTGACTCCGAATGCCACTCTCTACTCCCACACTATATTTTACTCCAGCTGTTTTTCCCCCCGTCATTGTTTTTGTTCTCCATTACCTTTTCTATCCATCCATCCATTTATCTGTCAGTCAGTCAGTCAACCCCCCCTCCTCTCCACAGAAAAAGGTGGATTTGGTTTTACTTTGTAGACAAATACCCAACGTAACACGGTGCAGGAAGAGGAGAAATTATTCTTTCAGAACAAAATTCAGAAATTCATTGTTATGAAAAACCATTTTGTCTTCCCTTCCGGGACCTTCTCGTATCCCCCGGGACTTATTTGGGGTTTTGAAAACACTTCTGAAATAAATTTTACTTCATAATCTATTAAAAAATATTGTCTTTATCTCCATTTCATACAATTGAGATAACATATACAATGCAATCAGTCTCTACTAGAACACTAATAAAAATGGAAGTGGGGTTCAATTTTTGTCATCAGGTTATAATTCATGTTAAAAATCCACTATGGAAACAACATAAGTGTCATATCCAGAATAATGTTCTGAATTGAGTCAGGAATACATGTTTATCACAGGAAATAAGGAAAGAAAGTAGAAAACATTTAACTTGTACCATTTTTCCTCTTTGAAATGGGTCAATTTGACCTGAATACCATACAAGGGTTAACCAGTGAATTAGTATGCGGCCCAACAGGTGTTGTGTCAAACACTGCCCCCCCCTAGATTTGTGTTTCCTGCTACTTGCGATGTAATTGGAGACAAACAGCCACTCAGAATTGACCTTTATTCTCCGATTGTTTGTTTTTGTGGCACACTCGATGAGCACGTTGAGCGAGTGTTTGAAGGGTTAAGCGTGCACAGAGATTAGAGGCTGAAAGACGTGACCGGAGCGAGCAGCGTCTACCTGCGCAGACAACGAGTTGTTGAGAGTTCACATGAGTACGCTGCGTGAGAGCGGTTATTCATGCACGATAATATGGATAATAGCAAAAATGTAGCTCAGAGTAAATTATCTCAGGAAGACATAATTGTTAATCGATGCTCTCTCCTAACTCAAATCAGCTGTTATCTTAATGAATGTATATGTCATCATGCTGTGTATAGCTGTCTCATATCTGCAGCTAGTCTGTCCTGAGGACATGTCTCTCAGGGGGACTCCTTCAGGAAGACCTCATCCTGATGACATGTCTCTCAGGGGGACTCCTTCAGGAAGACCTCATCCTGAGGACATGTCTCTCAGGGGGACTCCTTCAGGAAGACCTCATCCTGAGGACATGTCTCTCAGAGGGACTCCTTCAGGAAGACCTCATCCTGATGACATATTTCTGATAGAAAACACTTTGAAACGGGTCAGTTTGACCCGAGGACAACACAAGGGTTAAATGTATTTTCATTTGAACTTTGCTTATCATGATATTCACTCCCTTCTGCATTGTGTGTCTATGCCCTTCTGAACTGATTACATTTACTCACTTCTCTATTGTGTGTGTCCTTTTGAATATAATGCTCCTGTCACATGCATGGGTAACTTGCAGCATATATGGGTAACTTGCAGCATACATGGGTAACTTGCAGCATACATGGGTAACTTGCAGCATACATGGGTAACTTGCAGCATACATGGGTAACTTGCACCATGCATGGGTAACTTGCAGCATGCATGGGTAACTTGCAGCATATATGGGTAACTTGCACCATGCATGGGTAACTTGCAGCATGCATGGGTAACTTGCACCATGCATGGGTAACTTGCAGCATGCATGGGTAACTTGTCTTGTTCATGGGATAGAAAGGCTGCAGGTGAGCGTTGGAGTCGTCCGGAGTTGGCTGGAGATTGTCCGAGGTGACACTCGGCGCTCCCCTTGCAGCAAGTCTGTCTGTCTTCTTTGAACAGCTGGAGAGGGTAGCGTGCATAGCTTAGCGGGGAGCTGAGGTTTAAAACCCCCATAAAGACATCACACATTTTATAGTGCAACTTTCTACACATGATGCGCGTCACGTTTCACCTTTTTATCAGTGTGCAGTATAAAGTGTCACAGGCTGCCCAGGTAATGTGGCAGCCAATAAATTCTCCCCGAGAGAAATGACAGAGCCTTGATACTGTAAACAAGGACCAGTGCAACATCTCCTAATTAATCAACATTTAAAGAGACAGTACACCCCAAAGGGAAGGATACACGTGATTCCTCTTACCTTTCGAGCTCATTTTGAATCACGCTGAGATGTAGAGATGTCTGTTTTCTCTCTGATATAATGGAACTAGATGGGCTTTGACCCTTGTGTTGTCCTCGGGTCAAATTGACCCGTTTCAAAGTGTATTATATCTGAAATATGGATTTCTTTCAACCAACTTACCCAAAAATAACATGGATGATTCCATACACTTGTTACTAGCCTTAATATTTAATAGTATACATATTTTATTTTGGTCACATATATTATGTATGTAGCTTGTACATTTTTATTTGTACATAGAGTATTGTTCACTTCTTCCATGTCAGTCCTACATGAAACTGATCACAACCGGGTCTGTGGATCCTCCTGAGAAACCACATCATGATTTCTGTATAGACACATAGCTGTTGAGTTTTTTAAATGTATTTTTTGGTGCCTTAAGCCAAGCCCCGCTACTTTCTGCCATTGTTGAACCAAAAGTTACACCCTTGGTATCACATTATGCATTACCGTTCACAATCTCTCATCATCTACTGTTCCCTCTGTATTTCTGTATTTCTTTGTATGTGCATCCATCCTGCCGTCTTTCCTCTCTGCAGAAAAATAATCCCTCCTTTTCTCAGGCTGAAGCGTGGCAACAAGCGAAGGGACATGAAAGCAATAAGCCGAGCTCCTCGCCGGCCAAACAGCTTCTCATCACTTATTTCAGAGCCACTTTGAGCAAGGCACCGCGGGGGGAATGCAGTCCTCTCCCGGCAGAAAAGCCAGCACTTATCGCTTTCCATCAGAGTCACAATAATCTCTCCTCTGAAGTCACTCAAAGCCGGCAGGTAGACTGCCAGCTGCAGAAAAACGCCTCCGATTTCATCAAGATTCACTCTACATGAAAATATAACTGGGTTGCAAACAGGGTCCGGAGTTAACATTTTCATCCACCAGCCAAATGGCTAGTGCTGCGAAATACTCGGATCAGGATTGTTTTGTGGTTGGAATCCTATGATCTACACAAGGATATACATATTCTCTAACAGTTCATTTAGTTGAGGTGTAGTGAAATAAGAGAGTCAGGTTGGTAGGAAGAGACACGGAGAGAACGACTTCCTTCAGACTCATACAGAAGATAACCTTCATGGAATTAATATGAATAGAAAGGCAATTTACATTCAAATCCACGATGCAGAAGGGTCAGAGGGACAACCATTTTTCTGTGTATCATTGCCATGCAAACGTGTAAAACTTTTTTGCTGAAAACAGGTTAACGAGCAGCGGTGTAGTAACGTTACGGGGCGGAGAGCCAGACGCTACATGAGTCAGATGAGCTCAATCCACACAAAGCACATCGCCACGGAGACTTTATTTGGCTCGTTTTCTGTGAGCGATGTGGTGAGGGGGTAAAGTTAAGGATGAGTTAGCAAGCTAACGTTAGCCAACTAGCACTGGCTGGCTGGCTGGTTCCGCCATGCTTTTATTGTGCTTTGCTTACAGAGAATGAGCAGCGGGCTAATGTTAGCGGTCCACGGACCCGCTGCCGCTGGGTCTAACGTTAGCGGTCCACTGATCCCCTGTCGCTGACGCCCTGCCGCTGGGTCTAGCGTTAGCGGTCCGCTGACCAGCTTCCGCTGGGTCTAACGTTAGCGGTCCACTGACCCGCTGCCGCTGGGTCTAACGTTAGCGGTCCGCTGACCAGCTGCCGCTGGGTCTAACGTTAGCGGTCCGCTGACCAGCTGCCGCTGGGTCTAACGTTAGCGGTCCACTGACCCGCTGCCGCTGGGTCTAACGTTAGGGGTCCACTGACCCGCTGCTGCTGGGTCTAACGTTAGCGGTCCACTGACCGTCTGCCGCTGGGTCTAACGTTAGCGGTCCACTGACCCGCTGCCGCTGGGTCTAACGTTAGCGGTCCACTGACCAGCTGCCACTGGGTCTAACGTTAGCGGTCCACTGACTGGCTGCCGCTGGGTCTAACGTTAGCGGTCCACTGACCGTCTGCCGCTGGGTCTAACGTTAGCGGTCCACTGACCGTCTGCCGCTGGGTCTAACGTTAGCGGTCCACTGACCCGCTGCCGCTGGGTCTAACGTTAGCGGTCCACTGACCGTCTGCCGCTGGGTCTAACGTTAGCGGTCCACTGACTAGCTGCCACTAGGTCTAACGTTAGCGGTCCGCTGACCCACTGCCACTAGGTCTAACGTTAGCGGTCCACTGACCGTCTGCCGCTGGGTCTAACGTTAGCGGTCCACTGACCGCCTGCCGCTGGGTCTAACGTTAGCGGTCCACTGACTAGCTGCCACTAGGTCTAACGTTAGCGGTCCGCTGACCCACTGCCACTAGGTCTAACGTTAGCGGTCCACTGACTGTCTGCCGCTGGGTCTAACGTTAGTGGTCCACTGACCCGCTGCCACTAGGTCTAACGTTAGCGGTCCGCATCTGAACAGGCCTGCAAGTCTACATCATTCCCCCAACCGGTCACGCCAAATGGCCGCCCACCTGGAGTCAGGGTCTGTCCGAGGCTTACGTTATGATTAGACTATGAACAGAATTGACAATTTTAACTGAGGATGCCTTGCTCAGCTGTAATTCCGGTAGAAAATAGCGGAGCAGAGGCCATTAGCTCGCTGTCCTGCCTCTGTGTCCTCTCTGGACTTGTTCTTCTGTTTGTGGTCAAACGGCGGCTCATAGAAAGTGACATTCTCCTTCTGGTGCACTTACTGTGAGTCACTCTGAATAAAGCTCTGTGCTAAATGTTAAAATTGGCCTCCGAGTGGACGTCAGATTGCAGCGCCTCCAGATACCTGGTCTTGCTCCTGGCTGCAGTTTCGTTTTCGTGACCTGGGACGTCACTTTGCTTCGGTTTCACAAGACAAAAACCAGAGAGCGAGCGATTCTGCAGGAATCTCAGGCCATAAAGTTCAGAGAATGTGAGTGCAGTGATGACTGAGGAGGACCAGAAGACATATGTCACATGTTTTATTATAGATTATAGCACAGAATGACCGCGGCCAAGTACAAGCCAGCTGGCAGTTGTTAAAAATGAACTTTGAGGCAGAAATTGACAAGACTGTTGTCTCTACATACTACTCTCTACTGATGTCTCTACATACTACTCTCTACTGTTGTCTCTACATACTACTCTCTACTGTTGTCTCTACATACTACTCTCTACTGTTGTCTCTACATACTACTCTCTACTGTTGTCTCTACATACTACTCTCTACTGATGTCTCTACATACTACTCTCTACTGTTGTCTCTACATACTACTCTCTACTGTTGTCTCTACATACTACTCTCTACTGTTGTCTCTACATACTACTCTCTACTGTTGTCTCTACATACTACTCTCTACTGTTGTCTCTACATACTACTCTCTACTGATGTCTCTACATACTACTCTCTACTGATGTCTCTCTACATACTGCTCTCTACTGTTGTCTCTCTGCATACTACTCTCTACTGTTGTCTCTCTACATACTACTCTCTACTGTTGTCTCTACATACTACTCTCTACTGTTATCTCTACATACTACTCTCTACTGATGTCTCTACATACTACTCTCTACTGATGTCTCTACATACTACTCTCTACTGTTGTCTCTACATACTACTCTCTACTGTTGTCTCTACATACTACTCTCTACTGATGTCTCTACATACTACTCTCTACTGTTGTCTCTACATACTACTCTCTACTGTTGTCTCTACATACTACTCTCTGTTGTCTCTACATACTACTCTCTACTGATGTCTCTACATACTACTCTCTACTGTTGTCTCTACATACTACTCTCTACTGTTGTCTCTACATACTACTCTCTACTGTTGTCTCTACATACTACTCTCTACTGTTGTCTCTACATACTACTCTCTACTGTTGTCTCTCTACATACTACTCTCTACTGATGTGTCTACATACTACTCTCTACTGATGTCTCTCTACATACTACTCTCTACTGTTGTCTCTACATACTACTCTCTACTGTTGTCTCTACATACTACTCTCTACTGTTGTCTCTACATACTACTCTCTACTGTTGTCTCTACATACTACTCTCTACTGTTGTCTCTACATACTACTCTCTACTGTTGTCTCTACATACTACTCTCTACTGATGTCTCTCTACATACTACTCTCTACTGTTGTCTCTCTACATACTACTCTCTACTGTTGTCTCTCTACATACTACTCTCTACTGTTGTCTCTCTACATACTACTCTCTACTGTTGTCTCTACATACTACTCTCTACTGTTGTCTCTACATACTACTCTCTACTGTTGTCTCTCTACATACTACTCTCTACTGTTGTCTCTCTACTGATGTCTCTCTACTGTTGTCTCTACATACTACTCTCTACTGTTGTCTCTCTACATACTACTCTCTACTGTTGTCTCTACATACTACTCTCTACTGTTGTCTCTGTACCGTTGTCTCTCTACGAGTTGGGAGTGAGGACAGGTTGCCCCGGCTACGCCTCCTCGTCATAACCCGTCTCGTCCGGTTGTAAACAAACAGACTCATTGCTAAATGGCCAATGAGTGACGCCAAACATGCTACGTCTGTTATTTTAACCGTCTACGCCTCCAGGAACAGCCTCACACAGACACACAAAACAATCATTTTCCTCCGTTTTAATGCCATTATTTCAGGAGTCTTTCATTTTGTTGTAAAAAAGTCATCCACCCTTTCCACAGTTGATTGTATTCAGGATGTAAAGTTTGAGTAAAGACGAACCCCCTGCTGGAAATAACCTGAAGGAAGGTGACACCACGTTTCCACTCGTTTCTCGCGTAATTTGTTGAAGATGTTTTCTTTCCCACAGAGAACACGGTGGCTTTTGAGGAAATCCCTCCCTGTTTACAAGGAGGAAATCCAACCGCGATGTAATTGAAAGCAGCACCTCCTGTGGAGTGAGGCAAAGCCTTGCTCTGTGTTCACAGTGCTGGCATAGAGGGGGAACGTGAACACTAATGATGAAGCATATTCCCCAAACCGTGACGCCAAAGTCAAACGCAGAGAAATAAATGAAAATGTGTGATGCAGTGGGAGGCGTTTCCCTCCCAGCTCAGTTCATTTATCACTTTAGAGGCTGTTAGAAAGGACATTTTAATTACTAAGACACACCGAAGAGAGCAGGAGGAAGAATAGTGAAGGAGGGGAGATGCAAAAGGAGGAAAATGGACACAAGAGACGTGAAAAGAAAGAGATTGAAAGAAAAGGGGGAACAATTACACAGCATAGTAAAAAAGAAAAAGGAAGGGAAAGAAATGGAGAGAGAGAGATGACGGTGTGTGTTTGTGACGAGGGATAATTGAGCCTTTTTATCTATATCGTCAATGACGGGTGTGCCCTTTACTTTGGGAACACACACTTCCTGCTGTGTGTGTGTGTGTGTGTGTGTGTGTGTGTGTGTGTGTGTCTGTGTGTGTGTGTTCATACACCTGCTCTAACCTTTTACAGTCTGCTAAATAATGGGCAGGAAACAAAGATGAAGGAAAGCACTGCGGCACACACACACACACACACACACACACACACACACACACACACACACACACACACACAGGTGTCTACTGTACATATTAGACAGCAGAAAGGATTAAGCCCCATAACCAGGCTGTAAACCATTCATACGTCACAACAAAAGGTAAATCACTGTAATGCGTATGTATTCCACGCTTTCACCACTGTCATCATCGTCTATATCAACAACGTTTCATTTCCAGGTTAGCTCCGGTGTCGCTGGAAATTCGGACGCATGTCCGTCCCCGTCCTCTGTCTTTGTGTTGTCTATGGTTACCTGGTCCTCAGATCTCTACAGGGTGAATCCAGACAGCTAGCTAGACTATCTGTCCAATCTGAGGACTATGGTTACCTGGTCCTCAGATCTCTGCAGGGTGAATCCAGACAGCTAGCTAGACTATCTGTCCAATCTGAGGACTATGGTTACCTGGTCCTCAGATCTCTGCAGGGTTAATCCAGACAGCTAGCTAGACTATCGGCCCAATCTGAGGACTATGGTTACCTGGTCCTCAGATCTCTGCAGGGTAAATCCAGACAGCTAGCTAGACTATCTGTCCAATCTGAGGACTATGGTTACCTGGTCCTCAGATCTCTGCAGGGTAAATCCAGACAGCTAGCTAGACTATCTGTCCAATCTGAGGACTATGGTTACCTGGTCCTCAGATCTCTGCAGGGTAAATCCAGACAGCTAGCTAGACTATCTGTCCAATCTGAGGACTATGGTTACCTGGTCCTCAGATCTCTGCAGGGTAAATCCAGACAGCTATCTAGACTATCTGTCCAATCTGAGGTTTCTGTTGACGACCAGAGTTACATAACATTAGTAGAAACGTCGTCGCCTTTTTATTGCCTTTTGGTAGTATTTTTGTGGTCTTTTTTTCAGCTTTTAGTCGCCTTTTTGTCACCTTTTCGTGGCCTTTTGGTCATCTTTACGGCGCCTTTTTATCACCTTTTTGCCGCGTTGTTACTGCCTTTTTGTTGCCTTTTCGTGGTCTTTTTGCCACCTTTGGTCACCTTTTCAGATGTCCGTCCCCGTCCTCTGTCTCTGTGTCGGCGCTCTAACCTGCGGCTGATTTCTGAGGACTATGGTTACCTGGTCCTCAGATCTCTGCAGGGTAAATCCAGACAGCTAGCTAGACTATCTGTCCAATCTGAGGACTATGGTTACCTGGTCCTCAGATCTCTGCAGGGTAAATCCAGACAGCTAGCTAGACCATCTGTCCAATTAGAGTTTCTGTTGACGACTAAAACTACTTCTGAAGAGGCTATACTGGGGTGGCTCACATGTAGCTTAGCCCCGCCCAAGACGATTGTGATTGGTTGAAAGAAATGCCATTAAACCAGAGCACGTTCTTCTCCCATCTCCCAATGCTGTGTGGACTAGCCAGACCCTCCTCTGCACAGCTGTGGAGGAAGGTCTGGCAATGCAAGACTAATGTGATATTAATGCAGACTCATATTAACCCAACTAATGAAGTATTTTCTCCGTGACGATGCAGGCTGATCAGAGGACCTAATGATGTGCTGTACGACCCGTACGAATAACACATGCGGCCCCTGCACACATCAGCTGGTCTCATACCAACAGGGCCGATGTATAATTCATCTGCCGGGGCTCTCCTTGGAATCAGTCCATGATGCTGATGCATGGGGCGTATAAGATGAAAATGTGGCGCTCGCTGTGCTCTGCTCCTGCTCCAAAAGGAGCCAATCAACGGCTTTACGGCCGCCATCACGGCCCAATCAAGCTGGATGAGGGTGTCTCTGCGGGATGAGCATAAATAAAAAAACAGGCTGAGAACAGCTTACACCTTCCATACATTATGTTTTTATTGTTTTTATCCTTTTCATTAAGATCTATGTTGATAGCTGTGTCACTCTAGCTGGATATTATTTCTCACTACGACGGAGGGCGACGCCATTTAAATTAAATCTACAAGCGACATTATTTATGCAGAAAACAGTTTCACACATTTCCAGGCTGACATTAATCTTTCCCACATAAATGCAATGCATACTTTCTGGTAAATATTGTCAGGCTGATTGATGAATTATAAGTGTGAGAATGAGCTCTTCAAACACAAATTAAGCACTCATGGTTGCACCGACTCAGTTTAGTTTTTAGTTTTCACTTAGTACTCCATCACTGGCAACAGCCAATAAGTGTCAGCTATTCAGATGATTCAGTCCCAGTTCTCTCTGGAGAAATACTCTCGAGTATTTCAAAACATCCATTTCCCCCAATCTTCAGCCAGTTGTTGGCTTCACACACAATCTCTACTCAATAACTCCATCCATCCATCTTCATCCGCTTATCCGGTATTGGGTCCCAGGCCAGGTTGGAGATATAATCCCTCCACATAGTCCTGGGTCTTCCCAGAGGCCTCCTCCCAGCTGGACGTCCCTCCACCTAGTCCTGGGTCTTCCCAGAGGCCTCCTCCCAGCTGGACGTCCCTCCACCTAGTCCTGGGTCTTCCCCGAGGCCTCCTCCCAGCTGGACGTTCCTCCACCTTGTCCTGGGTCTTCCCCGAGGCCTCCTCCCAGCTGGACGTTCCTCTACCTAGTCTTGGGTCTTCCCTGAGACCTCTTCCCAGCTGGACGTCCCTCCACCTCGTCCTGGGTCTTCCCCGAGACCTCCTCCCAGCTGGACGTCCCTCCACCTAGTCCTGGGTCTTCCCCGAGACCTCCTCCCAGCTGGACGTCCCTCCACTTAGTCCTGGGTCTTCCCCGAGGCCTCCTCCCAGCTGGACGTCCCTCTACCTAGTCTTGGGTCTTCCCAGAGACCTCCTCCCAGCTGGACGTCCCTCCACCTAGTCCTAGGTCTTCCCGGCTCTACTCCGAGCTCCTCTCGGATGGCTGAGCTTCTCACCTGATCTCTAAGGGAGACGCCAGCCCTAGACGCCAGCCCCCCCCCACCTCCTGAGGAAACCGGCTGCTTGTACCCTGGATCTCGTTCTTTCGGTCATGACTCAATAACTCATGTTTTCATCAGATTTCAGTCCACTCTGGACAATACAGAGACACATCTACCATCAACACTGAACTGTTTAATGCACAAGGCATCACCATCTTGCCTCATACATGACCATATCCTGGGTGGGGGGTTGGATTCGGGGTGCCTTACAGAAACCTGGCACCAACCAGTTGTTTTCTTTCTGTATTAAATGAGACCTGTCCTCCTGGCTGCTGCTACCTACAGGGCTCGGTGGTGGTCTGGCTGTCATCCACCCAAGCTGGATTCATGGACATTGTTGTTACACTATTCATATGTATTTTACACTGATGATCTTATCTTGCTTTTATGATCTTTAGCACTTTGAGGTTTGTCTTAAATGTAAAGTGCAAATAAAATGTATTATTTTATTATTATTATTATTTTTATTGTAACTTTCATTAATGTCAAGTTGTCATAATCAAGACAACCCCAACAATGTCAACCCTTTATGACAAAAACCGAATGACACTTAAAGACAGAAGTCATTAACATTCATAACTTGTATATAAGGTTCATGACACGGTTTTGTCCCTTTTTCAGACTTTTCTTAGTCTCCACTACCACCACCTTACTAGTTTTACTACTTTAAGGAATTCATGGTCAATAACCCTCATTTACATAGAATTATACCTAATATTAGAGTTAAAAAAGCAGAAATTATGGATTATTCTGACTAATAGTTAAGATCAGAGGAATGAAAGAGCGTTGGAAGGAATCAAATTGTATGGTAATTTGCTTAAAAAGAAACTCATATTTGAGATATAGATATTTATTAAAGGGACAGATTAGACCCGAGGACAACAGGAGGACAACAGGAGGACAACAGGAGGATTAAGATAATTTCTAAACGATGGTTTTACGTCCCTGTAAATGTCTTCTGCTGATGCACGGAGACATTTGTAACGTCTAAGATTGATGTCAGATATAGAAATTTTTTAAAGGGACCCGAGACGACTCGTTTACCAGGATAACATTAAGGTTTTATCTCTTGTGTTGTCCTCATGGGACAAAAAGGGACAATAGTTGACATTTTCGTCCCTTTTTCAGACTTTTTCTTAGTCTCCACTACCACCATCTTACTAGTTTTATACTTTCTGGAATTCATGGTCAATAACCCTCATTTACATAGAATTATACCTAATATCTGAGTAAAAAAAGACATTTTTAAGGGGGTCAAATTTGACCCGAGGACCACAGGAGGGTTAAAATGAATAATAATAATACACTTAATTTGTAATGCACTTTATATTCATGCAAATCCCAAAGTGCTACACGATAAAACAGGTAAGTGCTAAAATAAAAACACATGGAGGGCATGAAAATAAAGAATAAATGAGATTACCGGGAGATCAGGGTCATTGTTAACAGACCTGGGTGTTCAGATGAGACAGGAGGTCGAGTCACTTTAATTTTGACATTTAAATTCCTTGGCACCCTACACAACCATCAGGATCTGTTCAGTCCGGCAGTAATGATACAGGAACATGTCTGACCTTGCACCGTAATTACCCACCAACCAAGAAACACTGAATTATTCAACTTGGGTCTTTAACTCGCCATGTTTGAGATAATTAAAGATTCAGTTCATTTCATTTCATTCGTTTTATCTGCACAAATTAGACACTTCAATCTCATGTTCATCTTTTATCTCTTTCATTCTGTGTCTTATCACTGAGTTGGCTACTAAATGGGATAAAACATGCGGCTAAACAAATAATTTACAGATTATTTAATGAACTGGATGTAATCAAAGTCTGCTGAACAAAGATTAATCAAGTGATTTTAATCATCACGGTTTAAGTGCTGAACCTTTCATTATGTCGAGTATTTAAGATGGTTCGACAGACTCATAAAATGGAGCTAAAGGAGACGACCAAGCGTGTTACATGACGCTAAAGGAGACGACCAAGCGTGTTATATGACACTAAAGGAGACGAACGAGCGTGTTATATGACACTAAAGGAGGTGACAGAGCGTGTTATATGACGCTAAAGGAGACAACCAAGCGTGTTATATGATGCTAAAGGAGGTGACCGAGCGTGTTATATGACACTAAAGGAGAGGACCAAGCGTGTTATATGACGCTAAAGGACAAGACCAAGCGTGTTATATGATGCTAAAGGAGGTGACCGAGCGTGTTATATGATGCTAAAGGAGACAACCAAGCGTGTTATATGACGCTAAAGGAGGTGACCGAGCGTGTTATATGACGCTAAAGGAGACAACCAAGCGTGTTATATGACGCTAAAGGAGACGACCAAGCGTGTTATATGACGCTAAAGGAGACAACCAAGCGTGTTATATGACGCTAAAGGAGGTGACCGAGCGTGTTATATGACGCTAAAGGAGACAACCAAGCGTGTTATTTGACGCTAAAGGAGGTGACCGCGTGTTATATGATGCTAAAGGAGAAGACCAAGCGTGTTATATGACGCTAAAGGAGAAGACCAAGCGTGTTATATGACGCTAAAGGAGACGACCAAGCGTGTTATATGACACTAAAGGAGACAACCAAGCGTGTTATATGACGCTAAAGGAGACGACCGAGCGTGTTATATGACGCTAAAGGAGACGACCGTGCGTTATATGACGCTAAAGGAGACGACCGAGCGTGTTATATGACGCTAAAGGAGGTGACCGAGCGTGTTATATGACGCTAAAGGAGACGACCTAGCGTGTTATATGACGCTAAAGGAGGTGACCGAGCGTGTTATATGACGCTAAAGGAGACGACCGAGCGTGTTATATGACGCTAAAGGAGGTGACCGAGCGTGTTATATGACGCTAAAGGAGACGACCGAGCGTGTTATATGACGCTAAAGGAGACGACCGAGCGTGTTATATGACGCTAAAGGAGACGACCGAGCGTGTTATATGACGCTAAAGGAGGTGACCGAGCGTGTTATATGACGCTAAAGGAGACGACCTAGCGTGTTATATGACGCTAAAGGAGGTGACCGAGCGTGTTATATGACGCTAAAGGAGACGACCGAGCGTGTTATATGACGCTAAAGGAGGTGACCGAGCGTGTTATATGACGCTAAAGGAGACGACCGAGCGTGTTATATGACGCTAAAGGAGGTGACCGAGCGTGTTATATGACACTAAAGGAGACAACCAAGCGTGTTATATGACACTAAAGGAGACGACCGAGCGTGTTATATGACGCTAAAGGAGACGACCGAGCGTGTTATATGACGCTAAAGGAGACCACCAAGCGTGTTATATGACGCTAAAGGAGACGACCGAGCGTGTTATATGACGCTAAAGGAGACGACCGAGCGTGTTATATGACGCTAAAGGAGACGACCGAGCGTGTTATATGACGCTAAAGGAGACGACCGAGCGTGTTATATGACGCTAAAGGAGGTGACCGAGCGTGTTATATGACGCTAAAGGAGACGACCTAGCGTGTTATATGATGCTAAAGGAGGTGACCGAGCGTGTTATATGACACTAAAGGAGACAACCAAGCGTGTTATATGACGCTAAAGGAGACGACCGAGCGTGTTATATGACGCTAAAGGAGACGACCGAGCGTGTTATATGACGCTAAAGGAGGAGACCGAGCGTGTTATATGACGCTAAAGGAGACGACCAAGCGTGTTATATGACGCTAAAGGAGACGACCGAGCGTGTTATATGACGCTAAAGGAGACGACCGAGCGTGTTATATGACGCTAAAGGAGACGACCGAGCGTGTTATATGACGCTAAAGGAGACGACCGAGCGTGTTATATGACGCTAAAGGAGACGACCGAGCGTGTTATATGACGCTAAAGGAGGTGACCGAGCGTGTTATATGACGCTAAAGGAGGTGACCGAGCGTGTTATATGACGCTAAAGGAGACAACCCAGCGTGTTATATGACGCTAAAGGAGACGACCGAGCGTGTTATATGACACTAAAGGAGGTGACCGAGCGTGTTATATGACGCTAAAGGAGACGACCAAGCGTGTTATATGACGCTAAAGGAGGTGACCGCGTGTTATATGACGCTAAAGGAGACGACCAGCGTGTTATATGACGCTAAAGGAGACCACCGGCGTGTTATATGACGCTAAAGGAGACGACCGAGCGTGTTATATGACGCTAAAGGAGACGACCGAGCGTGTTATATGACGCTAAAGGAGACGACCGAGCGTGTTATATGACGCTAAAGGAGACGACAGAGCGTGTTATATGACGCTAAAGGAGGTGACCGAGCGTGTTATATGACGCTAAAGGAGACGACCAAGCGTGTTATATGACGCTAAAGGAGACGACCGAGCGTGTTATATGACGCTAAAGGAGACGACCAAGCGTGTTATATGACGCTAAAGGAGACAACCAAGCGTGTTATATGACGCTAAAGGAGAAGACCAAGTGTGTTATATGACGCTAAAGGAGACAACCAAGCGTGTTATATGACGCTAAACCAGCTCTCAGTTGCTGTGTGCTTCTATGGTTTTAGATTGCTTCCTTTGACACATTGAGATCCTCTGTCCTCTTTCATTCATGTCCCATAAATGCTTTTTACTAACTGATCTCCGGGGAGCTTATTCCCTGGCGTCCATATGTCTTCTCACCTCGCCTGAGTTTGGTTTCTTATGTGTATGTGAAAGGAAAAGCACATACATGTACATGCATTGTGATTCTGACTATAGTCCCTATCAACCCCTCACAAAAAACACTTTGTCACCATTAAAATTACCGATAAAAAGGCACATTCTAGAGCCTAAAATGCATCCAGTTATTGATATGTAACGGGGCTTTCACAACAAAAGTGCAGGTTTGTTAGTATGCAGACCAAGGCCCTTATTTCCAACTGAGAGATCAGAGGCTTTCTCTCTGGCAGCTTTGCACGCTAACGCTTCATAAAATGACTTAATTTCAGCATTGATGGGAGTTGTTACGGTAACTATTTCACCCGAACGAAGAATGGAGATGTTCCTCAGGAAAGATATTCATTATCAGCACAAGCCAGAATATGTCATATGTCTGGAAAACATGAATAAATGTTCAAACGAAAGACCAAGGCTGTCGATTTTCTGATGAAACCAACAAATCAGAAGACCAGCGTACCCTCCATTGAAAGCTGGAACAAAGAACCCCCACACACACACACACACACACACACACACCTTCCAGCTATTTATATGTCGAAATGCAGGTTTTGTCAATACTTGTGCAGTCTCGCGTTGCAAGACCTTCCTCCACAGCACTGCAAAGGAAGGTCTGGCAAGTCCACACAGCATTCTGGGATGGGAGAAATACCTGCTCTGGTTTATTGGCATTTCTTTAAACCAATCACAATCGTCATGGGCGGGGCTAAGTGCCGGACGGAGACACGGTGCCGCTGCTAAATAGTCTCAGGAAGGAAGCTGTTTGGGTGGAATATGTGTACGACGAAAAGACGACAAAAAGGCGACAAAAAGGTGACAAAAAGGTGACAAAAAGTCAACAAAAAGGCTACGAAAAGACACCAAAGAGGCTTCAAAAAGTCAACAAAAAGGTGCCAAAAAGGCGACAAAAAGTCAACAAAAAGGTGACAAAAAGTCAACAAAAAGGCAACGATGTTTCTACTAATGTTATGTAACTCTGGTCATCAACAGAGACTCAGATTGGACAGATAGTCTAGCTAGCTGTCTGGATTTACCCTGCAGAGATCTGAGGACCAGGTAACCATAGTCCTCAGATTGGACAGATAGTCTAGCTAGCTGTCTGGATTTGCCCTGCAGAGATCTGAGGACCAGGTAACCATAGTCCTCAGAAATCAGCCGCAGGTTAGAACGCCGACACAGAAACAGAGGACGGGGACGGACATCCGGCCTATGAGGAACATTTGGTGGAACTTCCAGCGGAAATTACACGTCGTCATAGACTAATACTGCGTTCTATTAGTGTCCAGGTAGGTATGCAAGTAGATTATTAATTACTTAACTGCACAGTGAAAGAGTGGCTACCACTCCATACATCCTTCCTTTCTTCCTTCCTGTTCTGTACTGTCCTCTTCACCCCCCCCCCCCTTAATTGGTCTCAGTATGACATGTGGTGCCCTTTTCAAAACTGCAGTCAACCTGTGTTGCTGTGCTTCTGCTCAGAAAATACAAGTCACAATACAAAAACACACACCTTACACTGTGATATTGAGTCATCAACCACGGCCTGAGAGCTTCTATCCAGACTGCACAGAATGGCATTAGGATGCAGCAGAAGTTCCCTTTGTGTATTGTTATAAGACTCGGAGAAGCTTCTTTAATGAGCCCATTGTCAGCTCCGATGTTGGCAGCGAACACAAACAATGCACAACGACAGGAAGGCAACGAGAGACGCCATCGATCGAGAAGGGCTGAAGTCCCAGAGACTCACTGGAGGACCATCAAGCTGAATGGAGACGTCTACTCGTCATTTATGTATTATATGGCTATATATATGTATATACATATATATATATATATATATACACATATACATACACATATATATATACACATATATACATATATATATACATATATATATATGTATATATATATATATATATGTATATACATATATGTATATACATATATATACATATATATATATATATATATACATATATGTATATACATATATGTATATACATATATATACACATATATATAAATTATATTTCTGTCTAAAGCCACGTTAACATTGCTCGTTTTTGTTTAAAAATCTATCTTCTGCTACGTTCCCCCCTCTCATTCCCCCTGCTCTGGCGTTTCCACCTCTCATTCCTCCTGCTTTAGCATTTCCTCCTCTCATTCCCCCTGCCCTGGTGTTTTCCTCCTCTCATTCCCCCTGCTCTGGTGTTTACCCTTCTCATTCCCCCTGCTC
>JABXJD010000526.1:177500-180000 GCA_013375575.1 Percina caprodes
ACGATGCATGCACCTGGCGTGATCATGATGCATGCACCTGACGAGATCACGATGCATGCACCTGACGAGATCACGATGCATGCACCTGGTGTGATCACGATGCATGCACCTGATGAGATCACGATGCATGCACCTGACGAGATCACGATGCATGCACCTGGTGTGATCACGATGCATGCACCTGGCGTGATCATGATGCATGCACCTGACGAGATCACGATGCATGCACCTGACGAGATCACGATGCATGCACCTGGTGTGATCACGATGCATGCACCTGGCGTGATCACGATGCATGCACCTGACGAGATCACGGTGCATGCACCTGGCGTGATCACGATGCATGAACCAGGCGTGATCACGATGCATGCACCTGGCGTGATCACGGTGCACGCACCTGACGAGATCACGGTGCATGCACCTGACGTAATCACGATGCATGCACCTTAGACTTAGACTTCTCTTTATTAATCCTTTTGGGATGATTCCCGCAAGGAAATTGAAAGTTCCAGCAGCAGTTTTAGCAAGAAAAAATACATAAAAAATAGATAAAAAAGACAGTATAAAGACAACAAAATAACAATAAGAACAACATGGCTCCAGCGTGCAGATGATGAACACTAGGGATGCGCTAACCGTGCTAAACTGAAGCAATCTCCCTCTAATGTGGTCTCCAGATATCTGCTGAATACATTTATTAAATGATATTAAGACGCATTATCTCCACGCGGCGGCCGAGGCAGCCAGATACAGATGAACCGATGGTTATTCGAATATTTACGATATACAATATTTATTCACACAGCAGCGAGACTTGAGAAACGATAAAGAATTGAAGTCATAAATTCCAGTGACCGAGGACACATAAAGGCAGCAAAGTGCCTTCTTAAAACACCTGATGCCGTACGGAAGTACATCTGCATCTGGAGTTTTATTTTCATTTATTTATTTTTATTATTTTTAATAATTTGAAAAAAGTGACACATGTTGTAAAAAAACTACAGAATTGACAATAACAAAAAATTGGAAAAAGTGATAAAAAAACATGAAAGAAATCGGAAAAATGACAAAAAAATGAATTAAAAAAAATCAGGAAAAGTGACAAAAACAAAAAAGACAAAAATTGGAAAAAATGAGAAAAAAAATTTAAAACATTGGAAATGTTTTTTTGGCACTTGAAAAAATACAAAAAAAAAAATCAGAAAAGTGACAAAAAAACATGAAAAAAAATTGGAAAAAGTGTAATAAAAAAAACGGAAAAAGTGACAAAAAAAACATGAAAGAAATCGTAAAAAGTGAAAAAACATGAAAAAAAATTGGAAAAAGGGACAAAAAATAATTCAACTACTGTCTCCGGTCGCTGTTCCCACAGTACGGTCCAACTACTGTCTCTAGTCGCTGTTCCCACAGTACGGTCCAACTACTGTCTCTGGTCGCTGTTCCCACAGTACGGTCCAACTACTGTCTCTAGTCGCTGTTCCCACAGTACGGTCCAACTACTGTCTCCGGTCGCTGTTCCCACAGTACGGTCCAACTACTGTCTCCGGTCGCTGTTCCCACAGTACGGTCCAACTACTGTCTCCGGTCGCTGTTCCCACAGTACGGTCCAACTACTGTCTCTGGTCGCTGTTCCCACAGTACGGTCCAACTACTGTCTCTGGTCGCTGTTCCCACAGTACGGTCCAACTACTGTCTCTGGTCGCTGTTCCCACAGTACGGTCCAACTACTGTCTCTGGTCGCTGTTCCCACAGTACGGTCCAACTGCTGTCTCTAGTCGCTGTTCCCACAGTACGGTCCAACTGCTGTCTCTGGTCGCTGTTCCCACAGTACGGTCCAACTACTGTCTCTGGTCGCTGTTCCCACAGTACGGTCCAACTACTGTCTCTAGTCGCTGTTCCCACAGTACGGTCCAACTACTGTCTCTAGTCGCTGTTCCCACAGTACGGTCCAACTACTGTCTCCGGTCGCTGTTCCCACAGTACGGTCCAACTACTGTCTCTGGTCGCTGTTCCCACAGTACGGTCCAACTACTGTCTCTAGTCGCTGTTCCCACAGTACGGTCCAACTACTGTCTCTAGTCGCTGTTCCCACAGTACGGTCCAACTACTGTCTCTAGTCGCTGTTCCCACAGTACGGTCCAACTACTGTCTCCGGTCGCTGTTCCCCCAGTACGGTCCAACTACTGTCTCTAGTCGCTGTTCCCACAGTACGGTCCAACTACTGTCTCTAGTCGCTGTTCCCACAGTACGGTCCAACTACTGTCTCCGGTCGCTGTTCCCACAGTACGGTCCAACTACTGTCTCTAGTCGCTGTTCCCACAGTACGGTCCAACTACTGTCTCTGGTCGCTGTTCCCACAGTACGGTCCAACTACTGTCTCCCGCAGGCAGCTGCATTGAAACTCTTCCCACAAAAATCTCATTTTTATGTTCCAACTGCGGCACACAAGCTATAATCTGTACTTTCTTTTTCTTTTACTCCCTTCGCTTGCTGTTTTGAT
>JABXJD010000526.1:185000-225000 GCA_013375575.1 Percina caprodes
GGTCGTGGGTGGGCTAACGTTACAGTGACAAGCGGGGACGGCTGTGTTTTAGGGACAGGTGCCAACCAGGAGACGAATCCTGGACTCCTGGGTGAAAGTCCAGTGTTCAGTCCAGACCCCCTTCCCCAACCCAACCCATACGCCCCCCAAACCAACCTCCCTGTGTAGCTGCTGCTATCCCCAGTAGGTCATCCAAAGGGTGTTTTTTTGAGGCTTCATGGTACACTGTGACCCTCTGATGTAACTTTACAGCTAAAATCTCACAGTATCGCACTGTTTTAATGTTATACAGGCTCGTACTGTAAGTGGCAATGCATTCTGGGAGAAAATCCTAATATTACAGCACTATCTGCAGAATGTCTACAGGGATTTACTGTTAATCGCAGTGCAGTGGAGTTTTAGTTAAGTAGTCGACTGGCGAAGCTGCAGAAAAGTCTTCCGGCGTATAATTTGGAGGACTGGTTGGTCCGTTGGAGAGTAACGGACGTCACGGCAACATGAAGCGAAAAGACGCATCCCGCTGTAGTGTCTTGGATATAAAGAGGCCGATACAGCAGCACCTGGGGGCTCTATGTTCCCACACAGCACAGTGTTATCACAAAGAGAAGGTCTATAATGAAGGATTGTGGGTCCAGCTGCAGCACCGAGGCCTCCTGAGAGAAAACTAGTACAGAGGAGGCGAGCAGCTCCCGGCCTGTTCCTACAACGATCGCTGCTGTGGAACTAATGGACGGTAGCCGGAGTGATTTGTCTTCCATTGATTGGTTATTCTGTATTCTGTTCGGCTTTCAGTTTCATGTTCATTCACACAAATAAACTGAAGGAGAAAACGCCTGAAAACACCATCTATCTGCTGTTTCTCTAAAGTCTGCTGTTATACAGGCAGCTCACCTTCTCCAGGACATGAACACCTGTTTCCTGGTGAAAGTCTTGTGTTTTCTCCTTAACTTCTCCAGAACATGAACACCTGTTTCCTGGTGAAAGTCTTGTGTTTTCTCCTTAACTTCTCCAGGACATGAACACCTGTTTCCTGGTGAAAGTCTTGTGTTTTCTCCTTAACTTCTCCAGGACATGAACACCTGTTTCCTGGTGAAAGTCTTGTGTTTTCTCCTTAACTTCTCCAGAACATGAACACCTGTTTCCTGGTGAAAGTCTTGTGTTTTCTCCTTAACTTCTCCAGGACATGAACACCTGTTTCCTGGTGAAAGTCTTGTGTTTTCTCCTTAACTTCTCCAGAACATGAACACCTGTTTCCTGGTGAAAGTCTTGTGTTTTCTCCTTAACTTCTCCAGGACATGAACACCTGTTTCCTGCTGAAAGTCTTGTGTTTTCTCCTTAACTTCTCCAGGACATGAACACCTGTTTCCTGGTGAAAGTCTTGTGTTTTCTCCTTAACTTCTCCAGGACATGAACACCTGTTTCCTGGTGAAAGTCTTGTGTTTTCTCCTTAACTTCTCCAGGACATGAACACCTGTTTCCTGGTGAAAGTCTTGTGTTTTCTCCTTAACTTCTCCAGGACATGAACACCTGTTTCCTGGTGAAAGTCTGGTGTTCACGTCCCAGGACAACTACTTAAGGGGACCGGCGTTTTAACCCTAAACCACCGTCGTTGTGGCATGGCGGTCTACTTTAGTTGACCTTTGTCCCATTTAAAAATGAAATTAAACAGTTTTTTCTTAACTAAATGGAACAGTGAAACGTAAATGTGTAACAGGAAGTAAAGCCACATCTGATTTTGACCCCAACCACCATCTTTTCTTCCCTTAAAGGAACACGCGCCCGTGTTGAAACAGGTGTTATCATGGTCTCCCCCAGCTGGAGATACAGTCGGTGGACCAACGCATGCATTGTCTCAGCTTTATGTATAAGGACAGAAAACGCTCCTGCGGGTTAGATTTCGGGAGGGGGATAAGGATTTGCTACAATCCTCAAGTCCTACCTACCTCACTAGGGCAGAAGAACTGATTTCTATCGTCAGTACCTTACAGTGACAAGCGGGGACGGCTGTGTTTTAGGGACAGGTGCCACACAGGAGACGAATCCTGGACTCCTGGGTGAAAGTCCAGTGTTCAGTCCAGACCCCCTTCCCCAACCCAACCCATACGCCCCCCCAAACCAACCTCCCTGTGTAGCTGCTGCTATCCCCAGTAGGTCATCCAAAGGGTGTTTTTTTGAGGCTTCATGGTACACTGTGACCCTCTGATGTAACTTTACAGCTAAAAGACTCATTTATTGGATGGTTTGGAGGACTTGAAGGATTTGGGGGGGATAAGGATTTGCTACAATGCTCGAGCCCTACCTACCTCACTAGGGAAGTAGAACTGATTTCTATCGTCAGTACCTCATCGCATCGCTCAATATGACTTGAAAATATGAAAAAGAGCAGACCAGATCTTCTCCACGCAGGAGATGTCTCTCACACAGCGTTCAGCTCAATCTGTTTCGTATTCACACCTCTAATCTTCCCAGAAGCCTCGGCTCTGCTCTCCGGAGGATCACTCCGCCTCCCTGTCCGGACCAATCACCGAGCGTCAATTTGTGAGAGCAGGAAGTGGGGGAGCGTTATGGAAATGGCAGCGAGAAGCAGAGTGGGTCGGACTGAAGAGGAACGCAGGTGTCGCTGGGCGAAATTGACAGCGGGACATTTTCCACTTTGCAGAGAAGAGAGGATTGGACTTCTTCATCGGAACGACACAAGAAGACAGACTTTCATAGTCCGTGAACAAGAGCGAGATGCTCTTCAAATGGCAGGGAGGAAATGAGAACACGAGGAAATCAGCAGGATAGGAAGAGCAGGAAGAGGCAAGACTGCCCCCCCCCCCAACGTTGCACATGTATGCCAATGTAGTGAAGAGACACTTGATGAAGACACGTGTTGCAGAATTGGTCATTTGTTCATTTTTTTTCCAATTTTGTGCAGCCAACAACAACCTGCATGACATCACTGTAGAGCGCACACACACACACACACACACACACACACACATACACACACACACACACACACACAGTATATACGTAGTATATATACCTGCCCACTTGTTTGATAGCTGATGCACGCACACACAACACACACACACACACACACACACACACACACACACATACACACACACACTCTCTCTCTCTCTCTCTCTCTCACACACACACACACACACACACTCTCTCTCTCTCACACACACACACACAGTACACATACTCTCCCATGTTTTTGATAGCTGACACACATGCACACACACACGCACACACACATAGTACACATACTTGCCCACCTTTTTGATAGCTGACACCCCCCCCCCCCACACACACACACACACACACACACACACACACACACACACACACACACACACACACACACACCAGGAGAGCGAGCATGCATCCTCCAGCTTTACAAGGCTCTCTTCTCTCATCACATCACATTACAGCTCCAGAGCAGCCAATCAGAGACAGAGAGAGACTTCCAATGCTCTTTTAAGAAAAAACACAAAGAAGAGAACAAGTGACAGAAGGAGATGAGATGGGAGAGAGATGGTGACGGAGACACAAATATGGAGAGACAAATGCGAGACAGAGCTGCAGAGTGGCTATCAGACACTCAGGCCTCCATGTCACATTTACCAGCTGGAGCATCAAGTGCAGACGAGTCCATGAATGTCCTAAAAAATGTGTATTTGTCCCTGAAAACCAGTTAAATAGTCTTATTATAATGTTTTTCCACCTTAAAGATTTGAAGTATCTCATTTAATCTTAATTTAACCAGACGTAATGCTTCTTTGAGTACATTTGGTTTTGCCTTGAAAAGTTATGGTTAGGGTTCATGTACCGTATGTAGCGTATGTAGCGTATGTAGCGTATGTAGCGTATGTAGCGTATGTACCGTATGTAGCGTATGTAGCGTATGTACCGTATGTAGCGTATGTACCGTATGTAGCGTATGTACCGTATGTAGGATGTATGTATGTAGCGTATGGAAGTATGTAGCGTATGTAGCGTATGTAGAAGGATGATGTAGCGTATGTAGCGTATGCGTATGTAGCGTATGTACCGTAGGTAGCGTATGTAGCGTATGTAGCGTATGTAGGTATGTAGGTATGTGAAGGTATGTAGCGTATGTAGCGTATGTAGCGTATGTACCGTATGTAGCGTATGTAGGTATGTAGCGTATGTAGCGTATGTAGGTATGTAGCGTATGTAGGTATGTATGTATGTAAGGAGGAAGGAGGTAGAAGGTAGTGCAGCGTATGCAGCGATGTAGCGTATGTAGCGTATGTAGCGTATGTAGCGTAAGCGTATGTACGTATGTAGCGATGTAGCGTAAGGAGTGTAGCGTATGAAGCGTATGTACCGTATGTAGCGTATGCAGCGTATGAAGGTATGTACCGTATGTAGCGTAGAGTGTATGTATGTAGCGTATGTACCGTATGTAGCGTATGTAGCGTATGTACCGTATGTAGCGTATGTAGCGTATGTAAGGTATGTATGTAGGTAGGTAGGTATGTACCGTATGTAGCGATGTAGCGTATGTACCGAGGTAGGAGGAAGGGTATGTAGCGTATGTAGCGTATGTAGCGTAGCGTATGCAGGTATGTAGCGTATGTAAAGGATGTAGCGTATGTAGCGTATGTAGCGTATGTAGCGTATGTAGGTATGTAAGTGTAGCGTATGTATGTAGCGTATGTACGTATGTAGCGTATGTACCGTATGTAGCGATGTACCGATGTAGGTATGTACGTATGTAGCGTATGTATGTATGTATGTAGCGTATGTAGGTAGCGTATGTAGGAGTATGTAGTAGAAGGTATGTAGCGTATGTAGCGTATGTAGCGTATGTAGCGTATGTAGCGTATGTAGCGTATGTAGCGTATGTAGCGTATGTAGTATGTAGCGTATGTAGCGTATGTAGCGTATGTATGTACCGTATGTAGTATGTAGCGTATGTAGCGTATGTAGCGTATGTACCGTATGTAGAGGTAGTAGCGTATGTAGGCGTATGTAACGTATGTAGCGTATGTAGCGTATGTACCGTATGTAGCGTATGTAGCGTATGTAGCGTATGTACCGTATGTAGCGTATGTAGCGTATGTAGCGTATGTACCGTATGTAGCGTATGTAGCGTATGTAGCGTATGTAGCGTATGTACCGTATGTACCGTATGTAGCGTATGTAGCGTATGTATGTATGTACCGTAGGAAGTATGTAGCGTATGTACCGTATGTACCGTATGTAGCGTATGTAGCGTATGTACCGTATGTACCGTATGTAGCGTATGTAGCGTATGTACCGTATGTACCGTATGTACCGTATGTAGCGTATGTAGCGTGTCATGACGCGCTTATGTAGTCATACTCTCTTATTTCTGTATGAATGTCCGAGCCAAGATTGGCAACAATAAAGACACACAAAATAAAGATAGTTGGCATTCAAGAGGAATTGTTGTTCTACTATAAATATCACCAGACAATCTGACGAATATGAAGGATGATTAAAGATTAATTAGCATTTATTTTTTATAATATGGCCGGTTTTGGAAGAGACGTGTTGTTGAGAGCCGCGTATCAAGTCCTCTTAGGGGTTTCGTCCGCGTCCCAAATGTCTACCAACGAACTAAGAAAGGAGCACAATCTGTGGGGGGGCTGAAGCATGGAGAGGGCTGGTCAGCTGACAGAGAGAAGGAACGCAGAGCCAAAGGACAACAGGGGAGTCATGTGTCCTTCGGCCTGGACAGCAACAACGGATTCTAATGCAGGAGTAAGCCCAGGTCTGGGGCTCCTGGACCCAGACTACTAACCAGGGTTTGTGGCTCCTGGACCCAGATAGGATGTAGGCCTGTTGGGGACAAACACTGAACTCGAGATCTTGAGTTTGAAAGTCGAAATGGTTTTTTTCTTTGTTTTTTTTGGAGGCCGTCCACTCGTCCTCCCGCAGACCGTCCACTCGTCCTCCTGCAGACCGTCCACTCGTCCTCCTGCAGGCCGTCCACTCGTCCTCCCGCAGACCGTCCACTCGTCCTCCCGCAGGCCGTCCACTCGTCCTCCCGCAGGCCGTCCACTCGTCCTCCCGCAGACTGTCCACTCGTCCTCCTGCAGACCTTCCACTCGTCCTCCCGCAGGCCGTCCACTCGTCCTCCCGCAGACCGTCCACTCGTCCTCCCGCAGACTGTCCACTCGTCCTCCTGCAGACCTTCCACTCGTCCTCCCGCAGGCCGTCCACTCGTCCTCCCGCAGACCGTCCACTCGTCCTCCCGCAGGCCGTCCACTCATCCTCCCGCAGGCCGTCCACTCGTCCTCCTGCTCTGCTTAACAAGTCGAAATGTACTTATATGGAAAAGCAAAGCTGTTGTGTTTTGCTGGCCTGTCATGGGAGGTTAAAAGCAGCCGGCCATCCCCGGGGTGCAAACAGCCACAATTACCCGGCCGAGTGAGCTCGGACGGCCGTTCCCTGGTTCACCGCCGCTCTCTCTCTCTCTGCAGCGCTATGGCAACGCTGCTCCTTTAAGGCAAGAAGCTGCTAACACGCCATCGTTTCAGAGGCCTGGGTACGCGTTCTACTGGAGAGAAAAGAGGTCGAAGAGGAGCCAACACCAAAGCTGCTGAAACAATACGCAGTGCACGCATTAACCTGTGTGTGTGTGTGTGTGTGTGTGTGTGTGTGAATCTGTCTGTCTGTCTATCTGTCTGTCTGTCCATCCGTGTGTGTGTGTGTATCTGTCTGTCTATCTGTCTGTCTGTCTGTCCATCCGTGTGTGTGTGTGTGTGTATCTGTCTGTCTATCTATCTGTCTGTCTGTCCATCCGTGTGAGTGTGTGTGTGTGTGTGTGTGTGTGTGTGAGTGTATGTGTGTGTGTGTGAGTGTGTGTGTGTGTGTGTGTACCTTTCTGTGACAACTAACTCCACCAGATTTTACATAAAATTTGAGTTACAAACTATTTTAGAGTGGAAAATTACTGTATTTTTTACGAGAAACGTATTCTCGTAAAACTTATAACGTCCAAAAAGTGACAAAAAAGTTCAAAGAAACACCAAAAAGGTCCTAAAACGCAACAAAAACAAACAAAACGTCTAAAAAAAACACAAAGAAATGAAAAAAGCAACAAAAAAGCTTTTGAGGCCTGAATATACTGTAGTAATATACTGTAGTAATATACTGTAGTAATATACAGTAGTAAGTAGTACTATAGTAATATACAGTAGTAATATGCAGTAGTAATATGCAGTAGTAATATGCAGTAGTAATATACAGTAGTAATATGCAGTAGTAATATACAGTAGTAATATACTGTAGTAATATACAGTAAAGTGGTGCCAACAATACAGAGCGCACACATTAACGTGTACTGTAAACGCCTCTGTGTCCAGACTGTTCTGTCTGCCTGTCTGTCTGCCTGTCTGCCTGCCTGTCTGTCTGCCTGTCTGTCTGCCTGTCTGCCTGCCTGTCTGTCTGTCTGTCTGCCTGCCTGTCTACCTGCCTGTCTACCTGCCTGTCTGTCTGTCTGCCTGCCTGCCTGTCTGTCTGTCTGCCTGCCTGCCTGCCTGTCTGTCTGTCTGCCTGCCTGTCTGTCTGTCTGTCTGTCTGTCTGTCTGTCTGTCTGTCTGTCTGTCTGTCTGCCTGTCTGTCTGCCACCACTGCCACTGAATAAATAAGCAGCGATAGGCGAGAGAGCAACCAGGCATGTAAGCCGTCCTGCCGTCTCTCTGAGCGTCCTCCTTCTCTTCCTGTTCCCTTTCCTCATCTTGTCCTTCTGAATCTGCGTCACGCCGTCTGGGAACCTCGTCCGCTCGCCCAGGAGAGGATTTGTGACGCTCCGCTAGAGATCCGAAACCTCGACTACCTTTTGAATTCCTACTGAGAATACGTCACTGATGTTGGAAAAGACAGGGCGTGAAAAACAGGGACATGGGTCCTCCTAACAAACCCAGAGCTGGCCTGGAAACACAACGGGTGACAGTACGAGGCCCTCGAGGTGGACTACACGCTATTTTTACAGGATGATTCACTCCTGTACTTCACTACAACTTGCAAGAAGACACAGTCAGACTTTCCTCGTCTTACCTATATCTATATGTGTAGATGTGTGTGAATGTGTAGATGTGTGTAGATGTGTGTGAGTGTGTAGATGTGTGTGTGTGTGTGTAGATGTGTGGAGATGTGTGTGTATCTGATGAGCAGGTGTGTAGATGTTTGTGAGTGTGTAGATGTGTGTAGATGTGTGTGTGTGTGTGTGTAGATGTGTGGAGATGTGTGTGTATCTGATGAGCAGGTGTGTAGATGTTTGTGTGTGTGTAGATGTGTGTGTATCTGATGTGTAGATGTGTGTGAGTGTGTAGATGTGTGTGTATCTGATGTGTAGATGTGTGTGAGTGTGTAGATGTGTGTGTATCTGATGTGTAGATGTGTGTGAGTGTGTAGATGTGTGTGTATCTGATGTGTAGATGTGTGTGAGTGTGTAGATGTGTGTAGATGTGTGTGAGTGTGTAGATGTGTGTGAGTGTGTATCTGATGAGCAGGTGTGTAAATGTGTGTGAGTGTGTATCTGATGAGCAGGTGTGTAGATGTGTGTGAGTGTGTATCTGATGTGTAGATGTGTGTGTGTGTGTGTGTGTAGATGTGTGTGAGTGTGTATCTGATGAGCAGGTGTGTGTAGATGTGTGTGAGTGTGTATCTGATGAGCAGGTGTGTAGATGTGTGTAGATGTGTGTGTGTGTGTATCTGATGAGCAGGTGTGTAGATGTGTGTGAGTGTAGATGTGTGTAGATGTGTGTGTGTGTGTGTAGATGTGTGTGTATCTGATGAGCAGGTGTGTAGATGTTTGTGTGTGTGTAGATGTGTGTAGATGTGTGTAGATGTGTGTGAGTGTGTAGATGTGTGTAGATGTGTGTAGATGTGTGTAGATGTGTGTAGATGTGTGTGAGTGTGTAGATGTGTGTGAGTGTGTAGATGTGTGTGAGTGTGTGAGTGTGTAGATGTGTGTGAGTGTGTAGATGTGTGTGAGTGTGTAGATGTGTGTGAGTGTGTAGATGTGTGTGAGTGTGTGAGTGTGTAGATGTGTGTGAGTGTGTGAGTGTGTAGATGTGTGTGAGTGTGTAGATGTGTGTGTGTATCTGATGAGCAGGTGTGTAGATGTGTGTGAGTGTGTAGATGTGTGTGAGTGTGTAGATGTGTGTGCGTGTGTATCTGATGAGCAGGTGTGTAGATGTTTGTGTGTGTGTAGATGTGTGTAGATGTGTGTGTGTGTGTGTGTAGATGTGTGTGAGTGTGTATCTGATGAGCAGGTGTGTAGATGTGTGTGAGTGTGTATCTGATGAGCAGGTGTGTAGATGTGTGTGAGTGTGTATCTGATGAGCAGGTGTGTAGATGTGTGTGTGTGTATCTGATGAGCAGGTGTGTAGATGTGTGTGTGTGTATCTGATGAGCAGGTGAATGGTTCCTGTTCTGTATAAAAGAACTTTGAGTAGTCATTAAGACTAGAAAAGCACCATAGAAGAACACTCCATTTCTATTTAAATATTTCAAAGGTTGTGTTGAGATCTTTGAACAGAAGCCCTGATTACTCCTTCCTGACCTTTCTGACACTCTGTTTGTCAGAACCTCCTGACCTCCTGAGTTCAGGTCCAGCTAGTGTGCTGCAACGTGGTCTGAGTCTAACGGAGGAGGCTTTTCCTGTTATAGCTTCCAACGGAGAACCAATGAGCCGTCGTCTAACAACAATTTGTCTCTCCCCGTGCAGCCTTAAATATGTATAAAGCAACATGAGGGTTCACTAAGTGGCTTTCAGACCGGTTTAATGCTGCTGAAGAGTTTAGCCCGATGAGGGGTGAACAGGAGCCGTTTGAGTTCAATTGACGAGGAATCATCCTTTCGTTTCCTGTTGCTAATTAAAAGCCAATTAGGGAGAGCAGGAGGAGGCGCACCATGCAGAGAGACCGGCTCACAGCAGGCGTGTGTGAATCCCTCAATCAATTATTTAAATCTGTACGTTGTTTAAAGACACATGAGGACTCGAGCCCTAACCTAGGTACTGTCAGGGACCTCATACTCTGCTTCTGACTGGCTAGTAGTCCTTACCTAGGTACTGTCAGGGCCCTCATACTCTGCTTCTGACTGGCTAGTAGTCCTTACCTAGGTACTGTCAGGGACCTCATACTCTGCTCCTGACTGGTTCACTGTCTAACTCTGTAGCGAAAATAGAGAGCTCAACACACAGGGTAAAAAGAGGAGCTGCAGCAATGTGCAGTATGACATAAATGTTTTTTTTTTTACAATTAGGAACCTGAAAAATGTTGTTCTACCATCCAGGAATGCTGTGTGTACTAGCCAGACCCTCCTCCACGGCACTGTGGAGGAAGGTCTGGCTACAGCATGTGAGACCAGTTGCAAGATCGCCAGACACCTGTTCTAGCTGATTAGGGTCTTTGCATTTTAGTCAATAAAAACATTTTAGTCTTTTTTTAGTCATCAGATTAAATTGAACATTTCAGTCCATCTATTCAATTCAATTCTATTCAATTTTATTCATAGTTTCAATTCATAACAAGAGTTATCTCGAGACACTTTACAGATAGAGCAGGTCTAGACCAGATAGAGTAGGTCTAGACCAGATAGAGCAGGTCTAGACCAGATAGAGTAGGTCTAGACCAGATAGAGTAGGTCTAGACCAGATAGAGTAGGTCTAGACTACACTCCAGAATTTACAAGGACCCAACAGTTCTAGTAGTTTCCTCCAGAGCAAGCAACAGTGCGACAGTGGCGAGGAAAAACTTCCTTTTAGGTAGAAACCTGGGACAGACCCAGACCCAGGCCCAGACCCAGGCTCTTGGTAGGCGGTGTCTGACGGGCCGGTTGGGGTTAGAATGAAGAGTGACAATAACAAAAATAGAAAAAATAGTAGTTTGTAGTAGTTCTTTGTAGTAGTTCATGGCATAGCAGGACACTGTGCGGCATTAGTCAGGCGTAAACCAATACAGGTCTTCGTTTTTCATCTTGTCGTTAACTGATGAAAAACACAGGGTGTATCTTTGCAGAGAGAGTCCCGTCTAGTGGTCTGATGAGACCCATTTTAGGAATACATCCAGACATGGAACATGGGATTTGCATATTTATTTTGAACCGACACGGTTCAACAACTCTCCTGGGGCCCAATTCTCTTGCTAAAACTATTATAAAACACTCGGAGTTGCACCTCAATTTGTTTGTGGTGAGCCTTAATATCTTAATAAAGCCCTAAAATACCCCAATCCTAAAGCGTCTCTTCAGGATCCAATCTCTTCAGGATTGGGTATTTTTACCAGCTGTTTTATGGCCACATGGTTTCTCTTCTCATAAAGCGATGCATTCAGGTGCTTTTTCTCAGCCTCATTGAAACAAAAATAAGGCCTTTATTGAAAGGACAGCTGAAGAGAAGAAAGGGGGATGACATGCAGCAAAGGGCCGCAGGTTGGAGTTGAACCCAGGCCGGCTGCGTTGAGAAGTAAACCTCTACATATGGGCGCCCGCTCTACCAACTGAGCTGCCCGGGCGCCGTGTCACTGTTATCTTTAAGTTAGTGGTTGAGTTCTTGTGCTCATAGTGTGCTGCCGGTGTAGTTCTGATACAAAACCTGCTCCATATATATATATATATATATATATATATATATATATATATATATATATATATATATATATATATATATATATATATATATATATATATATATATATATATATATATATATATATATATATATATATATATATATGCTATGATCATAATACAACAACATGGAGGCTGGCGCCCCGACCACAGACTGTACAGACAGCAAGCTTATTATTCACGTCAGCCTTACCTTTCACAATAAAAACCCTAGACCGGCCCGTGATTACCGTGTGTCATGGAACCCTAAGCCCACCAACGACCTTTGCCTTAATTTCAATTCAATTCAATTCAATTTTATTTATAGTATCAATTCATAACAAGAGTTATCTCGAGACACTTTACAGATAGGGCAGGTCTAGACCAGATAGAGCAGGTCTAGACCACACTCCAGAATTTACAAGGACCCAACAGTTCTAGTAGTTCCCTCCAGAGCAAGCAACAGTGCGACAGTGGCGTGGAAAAACTCCCTTTTAGGAAGAAACCTCGAACAGACCCAGGCTCTTGGTAGGCGGTGTCTGACGACCGGTTGGGGTTAACCTAATCGTCAAAAGGGACGGCAATCAGCGTCAAAAGGGACGGCAATAGTCCCGACCAAGCACGTCAAAAGGGACGGCAATAGTCCCGACCAAGCACGTCAAAAGGGACACCAATAGTCCCGACCAAGCACGTCGAAAGGGACGGCAATAGTCCCGACCAAGAGCGTCAAAAGAGACGCCAATAGTCCCGAACAAGAGCGTCAAAAGAGACGGCAATAGTCCCGACCAAGAGCGTCAAAAGAGACGCCAATAGTCCCGACCAAGCACGTCAAAGGGGACACCAATAGTCCCGACCAAGAGCGTCAAAAGAGACGCCAATAGTCCCGACCAAGCACGTCGAAAGGCACGGCAATAGTCCCGACCAAGAGCGTCAAAAGAGACGCCAATAGTCCCGACCAAGAGCGTCAAAAGAGACGGCAATAGTCCCGTCTAAGAACGTCAAAAGAGATGGCAATAGTCCCGACCAAGAGCGTCAAAAGAGACGCCAATAGTCCCGACCAAGAGCGTCAAAAGGGACGGCAATAGTCCCGACCAAGAGCGTCAAAAGAGACGCCAATAGTCCCGACCAAGAGCGTCAAAAGAGACGGCAATAGTCCCGACCAAGAGCGTCAAAAGAGACGCCAATAGTCCCGACCAAGCACGTCAAAGGGGACACCAATAGTCCCGACCAAGAGCGTCAAAAGAGACACCAATAGTCCCGACCAAGAGCGTCAAAAGAGACGCCAATAGTCCCGACCAAGAGTCTCAAAAGGGACGGCAATAGTCCCGACCAAGAGCGTCAAAAGAGACGGTAATAGTCTCGACCAAGCGCGTTAAAAGTGACGCCAATATTCCCAACAAAGGTGTCAAAAGGGACGCCAATAGTCCCGACCAAGAGTCCCAAAAGGGACGCTAATAGTGCCGACCAAGCCCGTTTAACTAAAGCGTGTTATATGATGCTAAAGGAGACATTTAGTGTCAATAACGACGACAAAGACACCTGACCAAGCGTCCATATTTTCTGAGATGGGGGTAAGAATATGTTGCCCTAAATCTACAGAATTTACATGTTTTTGGATAAACAGAAATGTCCGTGAACCGTCTGAGAACGTAAGACGCAGCAAAACGTCCAAACGATGCGCGACACTCAAAAAGCGATACTACAAAAATTTCATTTCAGACATTTATTTACGATTTTAAATCATATATCACCTAAAGACTTTGGTAGACTCATTTCAAGCCGCCGAAAACAACTCATACAACACATCAGAAGTTAGGGTTTCTTTTCAGAAGAGATATGAGGAATTTCAGACGTTTTCAGCCAAATTATCTCTCTACGAGTTGCTCTAAAAAAAAATGTGGGCGTCACTTTATGGAAAACTGAGTTTGTTTTGAACACTTTGATGTGAAACACACAGCAGCTCTATGCAAATACTCTAAAAAGGGAAATTGAAGAAGATGCCCTTAGACCTCAGGGGGTGGAAGGGCACTGAGGGTATACTTACAGGATTGTTCGTGACTGCTGATTCCTGACTGATCCCTGTTTTGTATGCACAAACTGAATATTCTGCAACATGGGAGGTACACAGAGAAAAACACATCAGAGAGAGAGTTAAGTCCCTTTCCTCCCCTACACTTTGTTCTTTTTTTGGTCTCTTCCATCTTTGGTCTTTACCTCTTTACCCCTGAATCACTGCTGTGTGGTTGATCTTTACTCTTGGAACGCTAACCCTCATCGGGGGTTTTAGGAGAAGCAGCTCAGAATTGACTAATCTCAAACATGGATGAATTCACTCCTCGGTAGATGGGCAAAGCCTATGGCGTAAACCGTTTTACAGCTCAGAGAATTAGCAGGAGATAATTGACATGCTGCTCCTTATACGGGCCACATTAACAAAAACGGCGCAGAAGAGGGTCGAAGCGTGGGGAGTGGAATATTAAGACTTTTTAACACATAACAAGGTACTAAACCTCTGTAATCTACAAGACAGAGAACTTCCAAGTCAATTTATTCATTAAATTTTAGATAAGGTGACCGACCGACAGAGGTATAGCTGCCACTGAGGGTTTGATCGCGGGCAGTGTGGAGAGCGGTTCAAATGTGAATTTAATTAAATGGCTAACACTTAAAGGTGTCCTACCACACAAAAACAGGACCATGTGTGTGTGTGTGTGTGTGTGTGTGTGTGGTGAATGTGAAGATGAACTGCTACCTCTTCTATCAGCTCTAGCCACAGGAAAGAAATAAGAGGAGAAATCAGCCAATCACAACAGCTGGTCAGTCTGATGTCATGCTGCCTGAGCTCATTAATATTCATGAGCTGGGTAAAGGATGCCAATAGCAAGGCTCTCATTGGCTAGTTGTTTGCCAATCAGAGTCAAGCAGGTTAGCTGGTTGAATATTAATGACAACTGCCCCAATTCAGGTTCAGGTTCCTTTATTGGTACCTGGTGATAAACTAGGTTTCCAGTCTAAGAGGCAGGACATCCTTGACCCTGGTGTTGTCTTCCTTTTGACCATGATCTTGTTGTCCATCCAGGTCAAAAGTTAATTTAAATTTTTGGTGTTTTTTCTAGCGTGTTTGGTTTTTTTAAAAATGTTTTTGACACTTTTTGAAACGCTTTTCAGTTCTTTCAACTTTTTTTATTTAAATTTATGGTCAATACACCTAATTTATATGACATTATACTTAATTTTTGAGTTATAAAAGCAGACATTATAAATGATTTCGACTAATAGTTAAGATCAGAGCATGTTGAGTGAATCACGGACTGGTTTGTGTCAAAGTTTAGTCACAATACTGTTTTAAAACCATTTGTAACATTGAATAAAACAGCCAAAATTTAATAAAAGTAATCATTAATTTTGCGTGCAAACATTACATGGGTTCCGTAAAACACACATCTATGCATCCAAGTTATTTTTGGTTATTTTGGTTCAAAGAAACCCATCTGATAGAAACAGTTTGAAAACGGGTCAAACATGCAACACACCAAACATTAAAACCTGTAATAGAGACAGTAAATCATGGATAAAAGGAAGTGCTTGTGTCTTTTGAGTGACTGCCGCTGGGACAAAACTGTTTTTGAACCTTGTAGTTCTGCAACAAGGGACTCTTAGAGTCCAGAGGGGAGGTACTGGAGCTCCCTATTCAGAGGGGGTAGGCCATCCCCTGCAGTTGTTTAGCATACAGGGATGGGGTGGGGGGGTGCAGGTGGGACTGTGGGTCAGCTTACTTGACCATTGTACAGTTTGATTTAGGCCAAACCATGCCAAGAAGGAAGATACGATGGATTCAATAAAACATGATAAAATAATGCCATCATAGTCTTGTCTCTATGAAAATGGAACAATTTTCTCAAACAGTACAAGCGCTGTTGTCCTTCTACAGCTTCTAAATATCTATAGGATTCTACCTGATCTATAGGATATCTAGATATCTATAGGATTCTACCTGATCTAAAGGAAATCTAGATATCTATAGGATTCTACATGATCTAGAGGATATCTAGATAACTATAGGATTCTACATGCTATAGGATATCTATAGGATTCTACATGGTCTATAGGATATCTAGAGGATTCTACATGGTCTATAGGATATCTAGATATCTATAGGATTCTACAGGATCTATAGGATATCTAGATATCTATAGGATATTTGGTGGAGGACAGATCTAGATTTATCTCATCTTTTCCCAAGAGAAACAATAACATCAGTTGTTTCAGCCAGACTTTTTTTAGTTTTTTGGCCCAGGGGGGTTACGGATGTGAGCTTGGGACCCGGAGGTTGCCGGTTCAATTCTATAAAATCTGTGTGGGCAAAGTGAAAGAGCAGTCCTCCGACCAGACCAGACAGTGGTTGTACTGGGCAGCTTCCAGGTAGGAGTGTGTAACTGTGTGAGTGTGATCAGGTCGTCATTGCAAATGAGAAGTTGTTCTGAACTGACTTGCAGCTATAAGGGCTTTAACTGTGTATTGACTTTGCCCTTTAATAACACATCAGCATTAAGAGCATTAAAATACAACGCTGGTTCCTTAAAATTACAACACACACAGATTTACACATTCACGAGGCAGAGAAACATAAATATATCCCTAAAGCGACGGCCTCAGGCAAAGCTTGGCTTCACGCTGTCTGCAGATTATCCACCTCTCCTCCTCTGCCCTTTTCACCCTTTTCTCTCTAAGTCTCTCGGCTTTTCTCTTGGTGACTTCACATTTTAATCTTTTATATGTGAATCATTTAAATTATAATCTTGTGTTTTCAGGCGGTCTAGCTCCGATAGAGATCCTATGACTCTGGAGAGCTCTGGTTCATCTGATCGGTCTCATGGAGATGAAACATGCATGAGATGTCAACAGGAGTGCACAGCTTGTTTCAGTCTCAGAACGGAAACAGTGAAGTCACTGAAAGGGAAAACATTGACTCTTCGAGTTCACTTTTCTGCTCCGTTTCTATTTGGCGGAGCAGAAGAGACACCAACATTGTTTACTTCATTCAAAATTAAGGCTGGAATCATTTTATCTTTTCAATATTCCTAACAACAACAACCACAAGACTTAAAGCAGTCATGAGTTTCTTATCAAAGCAGCCAGTTAGTTACTAAGTGTAACTTCAACTTCACAATAGGGAAAGACTGTAAAACATGGCACTTTAAAGGGGAACTATGCCGTTTTTTTAGCTTAATTTACCTTAAATGAACAGCGTAGGAATGGTTATATGGTTATAGAGTTGAATGGTGGTCGTGTCGCTCCCCCCAGCGCCTGTGAGCAATGGAGTTTTTCCACACTATTGTCATGGCTGAGGCAACAAAGAAGAAGCAGAAAGCTGGGAAAGCGTTGTCGGAGGGAAAGAGGAAACGGCAGACTGACCGAGGGAGGGTCAGACACGAGGAAACATGGGAGCTGCGTTTTCAGGATGGCGAGAACTGAGACAAACATAAGCCTGCAAATTCAATGCCGACCTGGCGTTCTTACGGTTGCACTTGTAAGTATCTTTTGGGCTAAACTCAACTCTCCAAATAGAAATGGAAAAATAAGAAGATAAAGAAAACAGCGAAGAAATTGCTCCCGTTAGAGAGACTACCCCAACCCCCCCACCCCCTACGCCAACCCCTCCTCCACCCTCCACTAACTTCAGGACATTGGCGGAGATTTGTGTGACGCATGTGGACTCTGGACTTTTGAAGAAGAAGAGAGAGAAACTACAGTCTCGACTTAACGTTTCCTCCTTTTAACGGTTTTGCATGATATAGAAACTTTTTGGAAAAGGGTCAAATTTGACCCAAAGACACCAGGAGGGTTAATTAAAGGTGTGCTATTGTGGCCGGGTTGGTTCAGTGGGTAGAGCAGGCGCACATATACTTTGAGGTATATTCCTTGACGCAGAGGTCCAGGTTTCAAGTCCGACCTGTGATGATTTGTCTCCCCCCCCCCTCACCCCTTTCTCACCTAGCTGTCCTGTCCATTAACCCTCATGTTGTTCTCTGGTCAAATTGACCCGTTGTCCTATATCAATGTTCTTTTTAATTCCCCAAAATAACATGATTGATTCCACAAAACGGTCTTTGGCAAGAACAAATCTCTACTTTCAATAATTTTGGGGCGTCTTATTCAATTATATAGCATTCAGAAAAAAAAAAATTAAGTGTTTTTGAAATAGTATTGAGCAAAAGTTGACATATTCCAGTCTGTGATTATCCAACAACATAATTGCCTTCTAATTTCTGCTTTTCTAACTCAAACATTAGGTATAATTCTTTTCTTTTTTTTTTGTTGAAAACCTCAAAAGAAGTGACAAACATAAAAAAAAAACATAAAAAGCGTTGAAAAAAGTACAAAAACGTAAGAAAGGGTTAAAAACATTAATAAAAAGCCTCAACAAAAGTGTTGATTTTCAATTCTGACGGGAAGACAACATAAGGGTTAAAGGCGGAAAAGCCCAAAAACAATCTTAAAAAAGGTGCACTAAGTCTCATTTTAGTCTCAAATCGTAGGCATTGATCCTTGATTCCCTAGCTGCCCCCCCCCCCCCGCTGCAAAATTCAACTTATTTGCAGGACGACTCTGCGTTTTTCCTCTAATGACAGTCTGACGGCAGCCTTGATTACAGACTCATGATCTGATGAAGTTCCTTAGGTCATGTTCGGATAACTCAATGTATGTGTGTGTGTGTGTGTGTGTGTGTGTGTGTTACAGATAGATTGGCGGTGAAAGCAAGGAGAAAGCAGTGAGGGTGTGTTTGTTTACCCCCAACACTCACACTCCAGTCTCCGCGCCGATGTCTTTATCAGCGTTCCTCCACAGGACGGCCGTCTGTTCCGCCTGACAGCTGCCTCTGATTGGGTGTTGATGAAAAACACCGTTTCCCAGAGCGCACTGCAGCCCGGCTGCCCACCCGTGCGGTCGGCCGGCCGGCGTGAGATTTGAAGTCAGCAGCTTTGATGTGGCTGAGTTGCTGCATCACGCTCAGTGGAGCCGTGCAGCGAGACAGTATTGATACCCTCAAATCAATCCAGCTCCCAGTGTGTGTGTGTGTGTGTGTGTGTGTCTCTGTGTGTGTGTATATGAGTGTGTGTGTGTATATGAGTGTGTATATGTGTGTGTGTGTGTCTTTATTCAAATTAAATAACTTATTCACAAAACAATCCCTGTTATTAGTGCTGTTTTTAGTGTTATTAATCACATTAATGTCACACTTAACGCGCAACTAATTGCAAATATCGCACATTTTTATGTTGATTTCTTTTTGATTTTTTCTTTTTGTCCCATTATTATTTTTTCTCAATTTAATGAGCTCATCAAGATGGAAAAGTGGATTGGCTTGCGTTTTGCAAATGTAGTTATCGGAGTTATTAACCCTCAAAACAAAATTGCAGTCGAAAGACAACGTGCTTTTGCTTTTTTCTGAGATTTTTTGGCCTTTTTCCAGCTTTTTTTGGACAATTCTTCAGATTTTTTGGGATAATTTGATTTCATTTCATCTTCAAAACAAAATTGCAGTCGAGCGAGACTCAACATGCAAATGCATTTTTTCTGAGATTTTTTGGCTTTTTTCCAACTCTTTTTGTAATATTCTTCAGATTCTTTTGGACAATTCTTCAGATTTTTTTGGATCTTTAAAAACAAAATTGCAGTCTAGCGAGACTCAACCTGCTTTTGCTTTTTTCTGAGATTTTTTGGCCTTTTTCAAGCTCTTTTTGGACAATTCTTCAGATTTTTTGGGATAATTTGATTTGATTTCTTTTCATCTTTAAAAACAAACAACAGTCTAACGAGACTCAACATGCTTTTGCTTCGAGACGAGTTTCTGGGTCCACTTCCTGTTGCTTTTAGCCTTAAATAAAACAGGACAACTGCAGAGAAAAGATCAATTTTCTCCTGAATTATGGGCCAGAATCCATTCCTGAAGGAATCCACACGGAGACGCAGTCGCTGAACTATTACATCTCTTTGTAAAAATAGATGTTTTGGGAGTTTTGAGACGTGCTGAGTCACATCAATACAAATAAAATCCCACACAGTTTGGCTTCTAGCTGCAGGCTTGAACTGATTGTGATTCTGTTAAAATCACCTTGATTTATACTGTATGTGCCCTTTGAAAACTTAATAAAGATGTTATAAAAAGAAATAAAAGAAATCACCCTGCAAAGCCGGAGCGTTGCTGGTATTGTAGTGTTCACAGCTAACATGTAGTCTATATATATATATATATATATATATATATATATATATATATATATACATAATTAACAGAGTTATTTTGGGATAATTTGTATTGAGTTTTTATTTTTAGTATTTTTTGGGCAATTATTTTTTTAAAATTATTTTTCCCTTTTTCCAAGTTTTTTGGGGCATTTTTTTCAAATATGACACACGGCCAAAGAGTGTTGTGTGGAATCAATCATGTTATTTTGGGTAGTTAAAAAGAACATTGATATAGGAAAATGGGGCAATTTGACCTGAGGACAACATGAGGACAACATGAGGACGACATGAAGACAACATGAGGACAACATGAGGGCAACATGAAGACAACATGAGGACAACATGAGGACAACATGAAGACAACATGAGGACAACATGAGGGCAACATGAGGACAACATGAGGACAACATGAAGACAACATAAGGACAACATGAAGACAACATGAGGACAACATGAGGACAACATGAAGACAACATAAGGACAACATGAAGACAACATGAGGACAACATGAGGACAACATGAAGACAACATGAGGACAACATGAGGACAACATGAGGGCAACATGAGGACAACATGAGGACAACATGAAGACAACATAAGGACAACATGAAGACAACATGAGGACAACATGAGGACAACATGAAGACAACATGAGGGTTATTGGGCCTTCCTGGCGCCGCCCCTGTAGAAACTTATCTAACCTTATCAAAAATAACAAACTAATCTCAATCTGAGGTCTGAAACCAAATCATTTCCAATGAGAACCGTGTCGGAGGAGCCGGTATAAAACCCGTAATCACAAGTCAAACCCAAAGTCCACGCAGCGCTCTGCCAGCCGAGCACACGCACGCCTGCACAGACCCCTCCACATAGAGGACCGAGCCCGCGGACGAGGGTCTCGCTGCAGAGACGAGGGTCTCGCTGCAGAGACGAGGGTCTCGCTGCAGAGACAGCTCACATGGCGACAGAGTGACGGAGCACGCTGGGTGGAAATGCATTCAGCTCGTCTCCACACAGACCGGCACGGCGTCCACTAACTGGTGCGCTGTGGGGGGGATCACGCAGCTCAGTGGGACAGCAGAAGACAAGAGAAAACACTTCAAACCTCTACCAGCTGATCCCCGTTCCCTTTGAACTGAGCACTTCAGTTGCATTAAACAACCAAATATGAACAGTACAAGGCCCATTAAAAAGCTCCAATCTGCTCAAACTGTAATATTATCATCTAATATGATATGCAAGTATCTGGAGAGGCCACCGCTGACTGATTAACATACACTCTGCATATTTTAGGGCGTTTTCCAACACGGTCTCACAGCAGGAGGCGGGTAGAGAAGCCAAAAATTGTAAAAATTGTACATAAGTAAAAAGTAGTCATCCAAATAATAAGAGAAAGTAAGAAAAAACTACTCAAGTACTGAGTAACTGTTGAGTAACGTCTGATTTATACACAGAAGATGCCGCACAATGCAGCTCGGGTTACTGTTACTATGGTAACCATGCTTTCAGTATGAGGCTGGGGGTGTTTCTCCTCGTCTGTGTTGCCTTGCCGACGGTTGATTCGGACATTTTGTTTTGCAGCGACTGTAAAGCTAATGAAGCTAACCCGTCCCGCCGCTGAGATTGATTAGAGTCACGTGACTGCACGACGACATTTGATTGGTGGAACACAGTCACGTGGTAGAGCCTGTAGAGGAAGTCTCTCTCGCTGTCAAAATAAAACATTAAAAGGAAGCGTACGCAAGGGGGGGGGGGGGTTGGGGGCACTGAGCCAACCCGGCCACCCATGCTCCAATTTTGATAAAAATCCACACAGCTAATCTTTCAACTCTTTCAGAATCACACATTTTATAATACTTGTACTTTTACTCCCCGTAGCCGATGACTTGTCATGGACCCCCCAGACCCAGGCTCTTCTGGTCCCTGTCCAGGCCGTGTTACTACATTTAATCAGATATGAAGTTGTGAGCCTCGAGGGTTCGGGCCATTTGTTCACCTCCCGCAGTCACAGACTAACTGTCGGCTCCTCGAGGGAGTCCCCGCTGGTCCGAGGCGGATCAGAGCTTTAATCTCAGCTCTCATCAGTCCGCCTGACACTTGCTCATATGGAGCTGGAGGGCAGCCGATATCAGAGCACAGCATCTATTAAATCTGTCCAAAGACTGCTGTCTTCAGACGGACCGTCTTCACACGGACCGTCTTCACACGGACCGTCTTCCTCTCCCTCTGCAGTCACTTTAAAAAAGAGAAAGAAATCCTCAAAACACACCGATGCAAAGAAGCAGCTGTTGGTTTTGTGGCGGTGCCGCCAGAAATTCTGCCGGATGTCCGTCCCCGTCCTCTGTCTCTGTGTTAGCGCTCTAACCACCGTCCCCATCCTCTGTCTCTCTGTGATGGCGCTCTAACCTCCGTCCCCGTCCTCTGTCTCTGTGTTGGTGCTCTAACCTCCGTCCCCGTCCTCTGTCTTTTTTATGCCGCTCTAACCTCCGTCCCCGTCCTCTGTCTCTGTGATGGCGCTCTAACCTCCGTCCCCGTCCTCTGTCTCTGTGATGGCGCTCTAACCTCCGTCCCCGTCCTCTGTCTCTGTGATGGTGCTCTAACCTCCGTCTCCTCTGTCTCTGTGATGGCGCTCTAACCTCCGTCCCCGTCCTCTGTCTCTGTGTCGGCGCTCTAACCTCCGTCCCCGTCCTCTGTCTCTCTGTTGGCGTTCTAACCTCCGTCCCCGTCCTCTGTCTCTGTGATGGCGCTCTAACCTCCGTCCCCGTCCTCTGTCTCTGTGTTGGCGCTCTAACCTGCGGCTGATTTCTGAGGACTATGGTTACCTGGTCCTCAGATCTCTGCAGGGTAAATCCAGACAGCTAGCTAGACTATCTGTCCAATCTGAGGACTATGGTTACCTGGTCCTCAGGTCTCTGCAGGGTAAATCCAGACAGCTAGCTAGACTATCTGTCCAATCTGAGGACTATGGTTACCTGGTCCTCAGGTCTCTGCAGGTAAATCCAGACAGCTAGCTAGACTATCTGTCCAATCTGAGGACTATGGTTACCTGGTCCTCAGATCTCTGCAGGGTAAATCCAGACAGCTAGCTAGACTATCTGTCCAATCAGAGGACTATGGTTACCTGGTCCTCAGATCTCTGCAGGGTAAATCCAGACAGCTAGCTAGACTATCTGTCCAATCTGAGGACTATGGTTACCTGGTCCTCAGATCTCTGCAGGGTAAATCCAGACAGCTAGCTAGACTATCTGTCCAATCTGAGGACTATGGTTACCTGGTCCTCAGATCTCTGCAGGGTAAATCCAGACAGCTAGCTAGACTATCTGTCCAATCTGAGTCTCTGTTGACAACCAGGGTTACATAACGGTATCGGTAGAAACGTTGTAGCCTTTTTGTCGCCTTTTTGTCGCCTTTTTGTCGCCTTTTTTGTCGCCTTTTTTGTCGCCTTTTTTGCCGCCTTTTCGTCGCCTTTTTGTCACCTTTTCGTCGCCTTTTTTGTCGCCTTTTCGTCGCCTTTTTTGTCGCCTTTTGCCGCCGTCGCTTTTTGTCACCTTTTGTCGCTTTTTGTCGCCTTTTTGCCGCCTTTTCGCGCCTTTTGTCGCCTTTTTGTCGCCTTTTTGTCACCTTTTCGTCGCCTTTTTTGTCGCCTTTTTGTCGCCTCTTTTGGCGCCTTTTCGTCGCCTTTTTGTCACCTTTTCATCGCCTTTTTGTCACCTTTCATTAATTTCCATATTGTTGTTTTACAGTCAAATGCAAAGCTGTGCACATATTCAATCTTCACTTCAAGGCTTGGAAAAGTGGGTTTCAAAAGAGTTCTTCTAAAGACTGTGTGCATTCATTTAGAAGTAGTAGTATTAGATACCATGATGCAAACACACAGTCCCTCCATCAGACACCAACAGACACCAACAGACACCATCAGACACCATCAGACACAACATGAAGAACATGCATCATACACTATACCGCCGGGGTATGACCAGGCCAGATGGACTTCGAGCTTATTTTGACTGATTCAAGGCTTTCATGACTGGTATCTGTTCTTGGTCAGAAAGGGGGCAGAAACGACGCCTAGATGGCAGTAGTTATAAATGAGATGCCAGGGGGGGTGTGTGCAATGTTATTGGCCTTTCTCACCAGTCTATCTTTGTAACTGTGTTCAATGCCCGCTAGAGTAATCCAGAGTAACTTACTGGCAGCTGTAGCTGTTTTTCTGATTGTCCAGCAAGTAATACAGCACACGTACGGTGTGTGTGTCACAGTGTGTGACGTCCTCTCAGAAAGCTCGGGTATCAGGTTGTAGGCAAACACACTTCATAAGGTTAATTTGAAGATGCGTTAAAGTTGTGAAAATGCCCTCAGGACTCAGAGCGTTGGCACCAACGATGGAGTCTGATAAAAGAAAATGTCTGTTATTCTCCTTATTGAAATTCCTTCGATGTCTGCAGCAATCAGTCAAATGCAACAATAACCCGCCTGGAAACAGCAATCTTATGAAGAGAGCAAAGAAAGAACCCGCTGCACACAGCGCCTAATGCAGGAAACATTCAGAGTGCACCATCCTAACCGAGGCTGAAGCATTGTGTGTTGAGTTAACAGGGCAGAGCTTGGCTGTGAAAAGGGAGGGGGCAGCTCACATTAATGGAGCTCGGGGCAAATCCATCCAGGAGATCTAATAACCTCTCTTCCTAAAACTATTCAGCTGTTCAGAGGCATTCACTTTCCAATAAACCAACCAGAATGGACCACGAAGTTCATGATCCAATCACAGCATGACGTCCTGCTTTAGCCCTCGTGCCGTCTTCCCCGTTAACCCTGAACTCGTCCTTCCAGGTCGAAATTGAAAATGAACTCTTTTTTTTGTCGCTTTTTACAGCTTTTTGCGCTTTAAAAAAAAAACTGAGCTGGTTTAATAACAGGTTTTATATTTATTCTTGGAATTCATGGTCAACAAACCTCATTTATATAAAATATAAATAAGGGCAACATGAGGACAACATGAGGGTAACATGAGGGTAACTTGAGGACAACATGAAGACGACATGAGGACAACATGAGGACAACATGAAGACAACATGAAGACAACATGAGGACAACATGAGGACAACATGAAGACAACATGAGGACAACAAGAGGGCAACATGAAGACAACATGAGGACAACATGAGGACAACATGAAGACAACATGAGGACAACTTGAGGACAACATGAGGACAACATGAGGACAACATGAAGACAACATGAGGACAACATGAGGACAACATAAGGGCAACATGAGGACAACATGAGGACAACATGAGGACAACATGAAGACAACATGAGGACAACATGAGGGGTAATTAAAATGGGAAAGTGAAGCCAGATGTGTTTTGCTCACCATGGCAACATGTCTGCCGCCCCGGTGTCAGAAATAGGGCAAACGCACAATGTAGTCGCGGTTGCCTTTTAAATGACCTTGCCGACATAATGCCCCCCCCAGGGCTATTGGGCCCGTCCCGGGTACCTCCACATACCGTTGTGTTGATGGAGTTTATCGTCAAGACGTTCAATTTCTTCCGAGTCGACTATTACACCAACAGCTCCGCCAAAAACGCCCCCCGCGGTGGGTCCATTCGGATTGGAACCTGCCCCCACTGCTATGTGCTATAGACCCTCCCTCCCCCACTGTAGACTGGGCCCCAGGTTCATTCTTACAGGATTCAGATGCCGGTCCACAGGCACTGGTGCACTTCCTCTAATCCCTTTGGATTAGAGCATCCAAGAGGCTAAACGCTCCACGGGTCTGGATCCTTGTATTGTAATTGCCCCCCTCCCGTATTGATCACTCTCAAAAATCCATCGGCCTAATGCGATTTCATTAAGATACAGTCCAAGCAAGCTAATGCAAAGAAATACAGACGACAGGGGAGCCGACCTCGAAGTTTTAACAATATCCGGTCATGATAACTATAAGTATAATATATTATATATTATATATATTATATATTATATATTATATATATTATATATTATATATATTATATATTATATATTATGTATTACTATAAGAACTATTACTATTAAATCAACCTGTAGTCATTCTTAATGCTTTTTTCTCATGTTTTGGTTAAAAACAAACATCTTATGTTACGTTTCCCCCTCATTCCCCGGCTCTGGTGTTATCCCCTCTCATTCCCCTGCTCTGTGGTTCCCCCTCTCATTCCCCCACAGAATATGAGAGGACAGTGGGCTTACCCCAACACATACTGTAATGTAATGTATCCTTTACACACACACACACACACACACACACACACACACACACACACACACACACACACACACACACATCTGGGGGCGGGGGACAGGGTGGGAATATGATGCCCCCCCACCATCCATTGGACAACTGCTTTGTAATTTGTAATTACAAAAGCGTCTGAAATTCTACACAAACGTGTATATTTAGCAGCTAAAACAGGATGTGAGGTTGTTAAGTATGTCAGCAATGGTACGCAAATTGCATACTATTTCCACTAAATGCATACTGGACACATTTCCCACAATGCAATGCGGTAGTAATGACAACGGACAGGAACCAAGGCAGCTCTGTAACCATAATAACGCTCTAATTTACATTTCTACATATTAAAACCGACTGTTGGTCTAGTTTTTCCTCCTTCAGTTTCAGTTAGTTTCAGCCTTATCTGGTCTGCAGGGGTTGCCATGGTTACGCGTCTTCAATAGAAAACGAGGCTCTCGGGAAGTGACGGTGAAAATGACGCACACAATGCTGTATATTTACACAAAAGTATGTATGTTGCACGCTGCTGAGCGTGTAGTGCAGAGGGTTTTTCGGACGCTACCGTTGTCACATGACCAAGTCTGTAGAAAATGTGTGTGTGTGTGTGTGTGTATTCGGATATATATCGGTGTATACAATTTGTGTAATTTGTATATAAGTTAAATTAATAATGGATGTGATGTTTCCTTTAGCAGAATGACTCTGTGTTGTCCAATATTCTCTGTACTTCTGAGCTAATTTTCTATGGTGTATTCTGATAAAATGCCAAAAGGAAGTTTTTCCTCGCCACTGTCGCACTGTTGCTTGCTCTGGAGGGAACTACTAGACCTGTTGGGTCCTTGTAAATTATGGAGTGTAGTCTAGACCAACTCTATCTGGTCTAGACCTACTCTATCTGGTTTAGACCTGCTCTATCTGGTCTAGACCTACTCTATCTGGTCTAGACCTACTGTATCTGGTCTAGACCTGCTCTATCTGGTCTAGACCTGCTGTATCTGGTCTAGACCTGCTCTATCTGGTCTAGACCTGCTCTATCTGGTCTAGACCTGCTCTATCTGTAAAGTGTCTCGAGATAACTCTTGTTATGAATTGATACTATAAATAAAATTGAATTGAAATTGAATTGAAAAGTCACAACTTTCAACAGCCAGCAGCTGAAAGTCCGACTCTTCACTTCCCAGACAACCCGTCCGTCCCCATCCGTCCCGTCCCGTCCGTCCCCATCCGTCCCCTCCGCGGATCACTTACCGTACTCGGTGTCGTAGAAGACGATGAACTTCTGCCAGCGCAGCTCCTCCACCAGAGTCAGCATGACGTCGTTGAGGCGGACGGGGGGCCGGGCGGCCAGGGTGTAGCGCTGCCCCCCGGGGCTCGGGTTCAGGTGGCAGGCGGTGCGCGGCGAGCCCTCGCTGTTCCTCTGGATGTACAGGTGAGGGATGTGCATGGCGTCCGTCAGGGACTGCAGCGCGCTGGCGGACGCGCAGCCCGTGGAGGTAACCAACGCCAGAATGCCCTGGTTCATCAGCTCGCAGGCTGGAGGACGACAGGAAGACAGAGCTTTGGTAAGAAATCAGGATTATTATTATTATTATAACTTTAAGGACAACTGAAACAACAACTATCACCATGATATTGGTTTTATATGTTGGTTTTATTTTCATAAAATGCATTCAGATGCAGCGGCTTGAGAAAGTGTACCCCCAGGCTTAATTTGATTAAAAAGAGGAATAAAAATCATCTTTTGGAAATTGATCTAAGTGTCTTAATTAAAAAAATGTAGGAAAATCAACCTTTAATGACACCAATTTACTTTGTGAATGAATAATGTTTCATAAATACATAAATGTTCTTCCTTAAAATACACCCCCCTATGTTAAAATACAGGGGGCATAAGTATACACCCCCTATGTTAAAATACAGGGGGCATAAGTATACACCCCCCTATGTTAAAATACAGGGGCATAAGTATACACCCCCCTATGTTAAAATACAGGGGCATAAGTATACACCCCTATGTTAAAATACAGGGGCATAAGTATACACCCCTATGTTAAAATACAGGGGCATAAGTATACACCCCTATGTTAAAATACAGGGCATAAGTATACACCCCCTATGTTAAAATACAGGGGCATAAGTATACCCCCTATGTTAAAATACAGGGGCATAAGTATACACCCCTATGTTAAAATACAGGGGCATAAGTATACACCCCTATGTTAAAATACAGGGGCATAAGTATACACCCCTATGTTAAAATACAGGGGCATAAGTATACACCCCCCCTATGTTAAAATACAGGGGCATAAGTATACACCCCCCTATGTTAAAATACAGGGGCATAAGTATACACCCCCCTATGTTAAAATACAGGGGTTATAAGTATACACCCCCCTATGTTAAAATACGGGGCATAAGTATACACCCCCTATGTTAAAATACAGGGGCATAAGTATACACCCCTATGTTAAAATACAGGGGCATAAGTATACACCCCCCTATGTTAAAATACAGGGGCATAAGTATACACCCCCCTATGTTAAAATACAGGGGCATAGGTATACACCCCCTATGTTAAAATACAGGGGCATAAGTATACACCCCCTATGTTAAAATACAGGGGCATAAGTATACACCCCCCTATGTTAAAATACAGGGGCATAAGTATACCCCCTATGTTAAAATACAGGGGCATAAGTATACACCCCCTATGTTAAAATACAGGGGCATAAGTATACACCCCCTATGTTAAAATACAGGGGCAGAAGTATACACCCCTATGTTAAAATACAGGGGCATAAGTATACACCCCTATGTTAAAATACAGGGGCATAAGTATACACCCCCTATGTTAAAATACAGTGGGCATAAGTATACACCCCTATGTTAAAATACAGGGGCATAAGTATACACCCCCTATGTTAAAATACAGGGGCATAAGTATACACCCCTATGTTAAAATACAGGGGCATAAGTATACACCCCCTATGTTAAAATACAGGGGCATAAGTATACACCCCTATGTTAAAATACAGGGGCATAAGTATACACCCCTATGTTAAAATACAGGGGCATAAGTATACACCCCCTATGTTAAAATACAGGGGCATAAGTATACACCCCTATGTTAAAATACAGGGCATAAGTATACACCCCCTATGTTAAAATACAGGGGCATAAGTATACACCCCCTATGTTAAAATACAGGGGCATAAGTATACACCCCCTATGTTAAAATACAGGGGCATAAGTATACACCCCCTATGTTAAAATACAGGGGCATAAGTATACACCCCCTATGTTAAAATACAGGGCATAAGTATACACCCCCTATGTTAAAATACAGGGGCATAAGTATACACCCCCTATGTTAAAATACAGGGGCATAAGTATACACCCCTATGTTAAAATACAGGGGCATAAGTATACACCCCCTATGTTAAAATACAGGGGCATAAGTACACACCCCTATGTTAAAATACAGGGGCATAAGTATACACCCCGATGTTAAAATACAGGGGCATAAGTACACACCCCTATGTTAAAATACAGGGGCATAAGTACACACCCCCTATGTTAAAATACAGGGGCATAAGTATACACCCCTATGTTAAAATACAGGGGCATAAGTATACACCCCCTATGTTAAAATACAGGGGGCATAAGTATACACCCCCCTATGTTAAAATACAGGGGCATAAGTATACACCCCCCTATGTTAAAATACAGGGGGCATAAGTATACACCCCTATGTTAAAATACAGGGGCATAAGTATACACCCCCCTATGTTAAAATACAGGGGGCATAAGTATACACCTAGTCATCCTTGGTAGCTCCCCCCCCATCCATCCATCCACCAACCAACCAACCATTGGCTTACATTACACATCAAATCTCCATTTCAACCAAAGGAATCTATCAAATACTGAGCTCAGCTACACACAGAAAGCTGTTTCATTGGATGTGTTCAATTCCAAAGTCTCACAACCCTCTCTCAGACCCCCCCCCTCCCCCCCGCCCCCCCCAACATGCTTCAATGGCACTGCAAGGTCCACAAAATAAATTACACGTCATTTTTTGATCCAAAGCGACTTACAATAGCGATTTATGTCAGAGGTTGCACGCCTGTGGAGCAACTCGGGGTGAAGTGTCTTGCTCAGGGACACGCTGGTTGATGTATCGCAGTGGGAGTCGAAGCCAGATCTCCCAAAAGCCACGTGCCATATCCACCCATATACACAAGCTGCCATGTTCTCTTTCTTCTTCTTTGGTGTTTTACGGCATCTGGCATCCGTGTGGTTGCATTGCTGCCCCCTTCTGCCACTATTCTTTAATTCTGCCACCCTTTTTTAGTGACTTTTATTTACTGTTACCCTCCAAATGGCGTCCAAAAAATAATATTTCCTCTTAGCCAGAGTCCAAAACCCCCTCCCTCAATGGAAGATCTGAGTCTACACCTGGATCTGGATGTGACTAGGCTCGTTCGAGGTGAGCCAGGTCGCCGCCCGGTGCATGCTGGGTAGATTTGTGTCCGATTTGATCCCAACTCGCTCTGGCGTCGTGCACACGTAGGCGAAGATGACCTCACGAGAGCGAGGCGGCCGCAGGTCTGAGATCCAGGCGGACCCAGCGGAGCATGCTGGGAAACGCCGGCCTCTCAGCTGATCTAACAGCTGATTGGTTCACAATCAACTCAATACAACAACGTCTTGTATGATCTTCAGAGGGATTTTAACTGCTATTTGTCTGATTTAAAGGGTTATTCTGTCCAGACCACGCGTCGTGGCTGATAGTGACGTAGCATGTAGCGCATTCTGAGAGCTACTCTGTCATAATTACACAACTGGAGACCAGGTACCAGCTGATCTGGGGTCTGATAACAGTGATAACAGTGTTTTTGTCACTTCCTGTTCAGCCTGAATGCGGCTGGAATCGGCTGGAAACAGCTTTTGGTCCCCCTCCTCCCCCGAGGCGAGGAGCATCATCTCCAACGGGCCTAGTGTGAGAGCGGCTGCTAGCCATCTTCCAGGTCCTTCTCGCTGTAAGCTGCCCGACATTGTGCCTGCTCACAAACATTTGTAGTCTTCACCTTTGGGAAGGAAATCCAATCTTGAGTGTTTCCACTCAAACGCTCAGCTATGTTTTCAGGAATATTGTTTCACACTCGGGCGGCAACTGTTGATTATTTTCAGTGTTGATGAATCTGTTGATTATTTCCTGGATGAATGGATCAGTTATTTGGTCTCTAACATGTCAGAAAATGGTGTTTCCCACAGTCCAAAGTCCTCAAATGTCTCGTTTTGTCCACAACTCAAAGACATTCAGGTTGTTGTCCCCTGTCCCCATCATGCAACATGACCTCTGACACCATCTCACATCTAACGTTAAAGACTGTCATCCCATATAAATAATAATAATAATGTAATAATACATTTCATTTGTAATGCACTTTATATTAATGCAAATCCCAAAGTACTACATGATAAAACAGGTAAGTGCTAAAAATGTATACTTTATTAACCTCTTCACAAATCACTTCAAAATATATGTTTTTCTCGCCTAAATTTTTCTCCAAAAAAAACTGCTACAGTTTCCCCATCCTTTGGCCCTCTGGGATGGTCCCGAGGTCATTGGGAAGCTAACACTCTAAATTTTTTGTTTCTTGTGTCAGTGTGACACTAGGTCTTACTGACACAGAGCTAAAGAGGTTAGAATAGAGAATTTCTATTTCCGTCCAAGTAAATCATATGTAAAATCATTAAAAAACACTACTGTAAGCATATTACATGATCTACATACAAACATAGTACCCCAGCCACATGTCTGAACTTAATACAGAAAAATCCAGAAGAAAATGACTCAGAAAATGGCTATTTTATGAAGTTATTTCTACAGATATGTCTGTGCGTTTTCTTATTTCCTCTCAGAAAAAAGCCCAAAAAGTGCAAAATTAAAAACTTCTCAAATTAAAAAACACATCCACATCACTCATACACATATCTAAAATAACTACATGCATAAATTTATAGAAATAAGTCATTATAATTTGATGAAATGGTGAAATGCAATAACTAAGGCCTTATTTTTGCTTTGACACAGCTGGAGCCATCACAAGGTTAAAGTTTTCTGGTCATGTTTGGTATCAATCAACTCGTCTTCTTATTGGCTACACAGGGAGGCTGGTTTCATAGCTTTTGATTCTAAATGGTTGGAAGGGCTGTCAATCTTTCCCACTTTGCCCTCTGTAAATCGTGTGACTTGATTGGCTTCCATAAGGGATAACTCAGGTTAGAGTAGACGGATTGGCTGAAACAACCTGTCAATCAAAAGCTGTTGATTCAACCTAACTTGCTGAATAGAAGGATACACTGTACCATTAGCAGAGCCGGCAGTAGGAGCGATTAAAGTCCATAAATGATGGACTTTTCAGCTTTGTTTGCGAGGAAACACGGCCAGAATCTACAAGATTGTGAGGGGACCAGCTCGTTTTGGATTAAAAGGATTGGATGTACTTATTCTTTGAACTGTTGGCAAAGCAGGAAAAAAAAGTTTATGGAGATCTTTCACCGCTGTGAAGAGAGACACGAGGAGAAAGGTAAGGACTCATGTCTGAATTTAGACACTATCTGCACAGAATCCGTCTGTGTTTCTTTACTTTAAACATGATTATAACCGCTGTAAGTCACCTTATGCTTATGTGTGTGGGCTCAATGGAATCATGAGACTTTAAGCTTTCTAATGATGCGCTGCATGACCGTGTTCATGAAGAGATAAGCTTGCAATTTGAGTTAAGAAAACGTTTTCTCCTAATAATGGAGAAAACGGTCCCGCTGACGGGACAGTGGCTGGTGACATTACACACAGGCCTGAACTACACACACACACACACACACACACTACTACACACACACAGTACTACACACACTGGTTCCCAACCCAACTCCCTACTGATGAGCAACTGCCCCCCCCATCTAAAAAAATGCAGGGTCACACACTGCATTTCAGAAAACTTCTGTCAAAAATTAGGAAAATAGGCCTATGAGGTCTGTATTGATCTGAAATATTCATATCTAATCTAGTTTGGCCTTCCTGTCTCGTAACTACACACACACACACACACGCGCACACACATACACACACACACACACACACACACACACACAAGTCCACACATTATCATTTTATCAATATTCTGGTGATTTATTTTTATGCCTCTGTTGTTTTATGTAGCCAACCTCATGCTTTCAGTGCAAATTCAGGGCTTGCTTCTGTTAAATTTGTAGAATATATATATATATATATATATATATATATATATATATATATATATACACACACACACACACACACACACACGGACAGAACCAGACTAAGAAATAAACACAGGAAAACAGACTACCACAATAAAATAAGACAACAACATCAAACCATATCAGACGTGCCACATAAAAGCTGCCCTAAACCAGTCCAACCTCCAACCACCCACCACAAAATGCTTGTACTACCCCCCACTGAGTTGGACTTGCCCCATAAAAGCTGCCCTAAACCCAGGCCAACCTCCAAACACCCACCTTGCACCCACCCTATAATATTCCTAAGTGCTGCCTCTAAAACCGACTCATGCGAGTTGCACTTCCTGCTGAGACCGTTCCACTCTCTGTGTCTTTACACCCTCACACAGCGTCGGCCTTATCTGCAGCCACGGCGCATTTAAGCTCCTATTGAACCAGATCCGGAGCCCCAGGATCTGTACTCTGTCCACACACTGCTGAGGCAGCACCAGCCTCCCATCCAATCATCCGCCCCCCTTTCAAGCAGGCACATCAAACCCCGTTTGGAGCCTCACAAGTCGGAGCCAGGGGCCGAGCTGCAGACACCACAGTCTAAGATCCTCGGGAAGCCCTGACGGCGCCATACTTCTAATGCACAGGCTGGAAATATTTACTATTTCATATTATTCTTATTCAGTAGGCAGTTTATAGGTGTATATGTGTGTATATGTATGGTATATGTGTAAAATATGTGTGTTTATGTGTGTATATGTGTGATATGTGTGTGTATATGTGTGATATGTGTGTGTATATGTGTATATATGTGTGATATGTATGTGTATATGTGTAAAATATGTGTGTATATGTGTATATATATGTGTGATATGTGTGGTATATGTGTAAAATATGTGTGTATATGTGTGTGTATATGTGTGTATATGTGTGTGTATATGTGTGATATGTGTGTGTATATGTGTATATATGTGTGATATGTATGTGTATGTGTAAAATATGTGTGTATATGTGTATATATATGTGTGATATGTGTGTATATATGTGTAAAATATGTGTGTATATGTGTAAAGTATGTGTGTATATGTGTGTATATAAATATTATTAATATAATAATTATTATAATAATTAAATATTATATACTGTATATAACATAAATAAAAATATATCAATTATATTATAATTATATAAATAGAATATAAATAAATATATTATTATTATATAATTCATATTATAAAAATAATTGCATATTATATAAATATAAAGTATTATAATAAAATAATAATAATACTAATAATACCTGTTTCTATGTAGCCTGTGGAGAGTAATGCTAGTGTCTAGTAACGAAATAGAAATGCAAGTACATCATCAACCGCTGTTATTTTAAATGTTACAACGAAATTTTCCCTGTAGTCCTAACATTTACACCCCCACGCCCCCCCACAGGCACACTGCCAAGGCGTCAGCCTCTCAGCAGCCTTCATCTCGGGTTAGAGCCCGAGCTTCTCTGCAGGAGACGATCCGTCCAGACGTTAAGGTCAAGAGAAGCTCCAAAGGTCAGCGTCCATGTTGTGACTGAAGCCCCCGCCACGGGAAATGTTAAAGCGACACATGTGTGCAGCGGCGGAGGAGCAGGAAGCAGAAGAAACGCCACGTAGTCTTCACCGGGAAAGCATGAGAAAGGAAAGGGATGCAGGGCAGGAACAGCTGGCTGGGCGCAGGGACCCTGCAGCTTAATGTTTGATGAGTCAAACTGGGCTGAACTCGGGCTGAATGTCTCCGAGCTGGGGAGACACGCAGGGCGGGGGCACGTGGGAGCGCATCCACATGCAGCACTGCCTTCGCATTCAACACATTATCACCCCCCCCCCCATCGCGTCAAAAACAATGCACGGGTCAAAAAGTCTCCCATCGAGTTGTATTTAGTTGTGCTTACTCGGGTCTCTTGACGCTTCTTTTGACTTTCTGGGTCAGGATGTATGTGTTCAGGGTACAAGCGACCTAAATGGTGGTGGTGGTGGGGGGCGTCTCCCTTAGAGATCGGGGGATCCGAGAGGAGCTCAGAGTAGAGCCGCTGCTCCTTCGTGTCGAAAGGAGCCATTTGAGGATGCCTCCTGGGGGGGTCCCTAGGGAGGTGGTCCAGGCATGTCCAGCTGGGAGGAGGCCTCGGGGAAGACCCAGGACTAGGTGGAGGGACGTCCAGCTGGGAGGAGGCCTCGGGGAAGACCCAGGACTAGGTGGAGGGACGTCCAGCTGGGAGGAGGCCTCGGGGAAGACCCAGGACTAGGTGGAGGGACGTCCAGCTGGGAGGAGGCCTCGGGGAAGACCCAGGACTAGGTGGAGGGACTATTTTGATAATCGATTAATCGGTGTGAGTAATTTTTTTAATGAAAAAACAATCAAACTTCTCTGATATCAGCTTGTGAAATGTGAATATCTTCTACTTCCTTCTCTCCTCTGGGACAGGAACCTGAAGATCTTCTACTTCCTTCTCTCCTCTGGGACAGGAAACTGAAGATCTTCTACTTCCTTCTCTCCTCTGGGACAGGAAACTGAAGATCTTCTACTTCCTTCTCTCCTCTGGGACAGGAAACTGAAGATCTTCTACTTCCTTCTCTCCTCTGGGACAGGAAACTGAAGATCTTCTACTTCCTTCTCTCCTCTGGGACAGGAACCTGAAGATCTTCTACTTCCTCCTCTCCTCTGGGACAGGAAACTGAAGATCTTCTACTTCCTTCTTTCCTTCCTTCCTTGACACTCTCAGCAGTTGCACGGCCTGTTTCTATTTTTCCTTCTTTCTTTCTTTCTTTCCTTCCTTCTTTCCTTCCTTGACAGAGTTAGCAGTTGCATGTCTTTCTTTCTTTCTTTCTTTCTTTCTTTCTTTCTTTCTTTCTTTCTTTCTTTCTTTCTTTCTTTCTTTCTTTCTTTCTTTCTTTCTTTCTTTCTTTCTTCCTTCCTTCCTTCCTTCCTTCCTTCCTTCCTTCCTTCCTTCCTTCCTTCCTTCCTTCCTTCCTTCCTTCCTTCCTTGACAGAGTCAGCAGTTGCATGTCTTTCTTTCTTTCTTCCTTCCTTCCTTCCTTCCTTCCTTCCTTCCTTCCTTCCTTGACAGAGTCAGCAGTCGCATGTCTGTTTATTTCTCTTTCTTTCTTTCTTTCTTTCTTTCTTTCTTTCTTTCTTTCTTTCTTTCTTTCTTTCTTTCTTTCTTTCTTTCTTTCTTTCTTTCCTTCCTTCCTTCCTTCCTTCCTTCCTTCCTTCCTTCCTTCCTTGACAGACCCTGAAATACACAGAGATCAACGGCTGCCGTCTTCTATTGATGTCCCTGCATGTGACGACGACAATCAAGCGCCTAATGAGCCTCGGAGTATCCGAGACAACCTCCCAGTCGCTCCGGCCCCTCAAATCACAGAGGACTAATTAGCATTATATACTAGAATGGGACTAATAGGTTTTGGAGATAAACAACGGCGCCCGGAGCTGCTGGAATAAGTCACTCAGCGGCCAGCTTAAAAATGATTTGGGCTGCGACGTGACTCACTTGTCGCTCTACGAGTCCACGGTGACTCAACGGTTTCATCTGTGCTAAATGAAGCCTGGGCAATATTTAGCCGAAGCGACTCCCCGTGCATCCTAATGACACTTCCACAGTGACTCCTACCAGACGGCAGGAGACAGACACCATTAGAGTGGGAACAAGACAAAGACAACCCTCCCTCCCTCTCTTATTACAGTTAACTTTCACAAATAGCTCACAGAATCAGACTCCTAATATCCTCCGAGATCCTTTTATTGTCATTAGTTTCCAGCAGAATATTCGTCTGTACGACTGTGTGATGTATTGCACTTAAATGGAAAAAAACAGTATTGCATCCTTAGTAGTTTTCTTAAGCATTAGGTTATGGATTCATACAAAAAAGTTTTTTAAGGCCTCTCAGACAGTGACTAAGTGGATTTAGATGCAGGGACATGATTAGATAAGATTATATAATACTTTATTCATCCCACAGCGGGGAAATTACCTTATTACAGCGGCATTTTCTACATTAAAAGCAAAACAAACAACACACAAGAAAGACAGGCAGACTACAGCCAATCAGCAGAAGGTAGGCTGGATGTAAAGGGCAATTGCCATGGTGCAAGAAACAATATTACAGTGTGAGTAAGTGACGAGCGAGGGTGGAGGATGGATCTCTGAGGAGCTATGAGGGAGGATGGAGGAGGGATCTCTGAGGAGCTATGAGCGAGGATGGAGGAGAGATCTCTGAGGAGCTATGAGGGAGGATGGAGGATGGATCTCTGAGGGAGGATGGATCTCTGAGGAGCTATGAGGGAGGGTGGAGGAGGGATCTCTGAGGAGCAATGAGGGAGGGTGGAGGAGGGATCTCTGAGGAGCTATGAGGGAGGATGGAGGATGGATCTCTGAGGGAGGATGGATCTCTGAGGCGCTATGAGGGAGGATGGATCTCTGAGGGAGGAGGGATCTCTGAGGAGCTATGAGGGAGGGTGGAGGATGGATCTTTGAGGAGCTATGAGGGAGGATGGATTTCTGAGGAGCTATGAGTGAGGATGGAGGGATCTCTGAGGAGCTATGAGGGAGGATGGAGGAGGGATCTCTGAGGAGCTATGAGGGAGGATGGAGGAGTGATTTCTGAGGAGCTATGAGCGAGGATGGAGGAGGGATCTCTGAGGAGCTATGAGCGAGGGTGGAGGATGGATCTCTGAGGAACTATGAGGGAGGATGGAGGATGGATCTCTGAGGGAGGATGGATCTCTGAGGAGCTATGAGGGAGGGTGGAGGAGGGATCTCTGAGGAGCAATGAGGGAGGGTGGAGGAGGGATCTCTGAGGAGCTATGAGGGAGGATGGAGGATGGATCTCTGAGGGAGGATGGATCTCTGAGGAGCTATGAGGGAGGATGGATCTCTGAGGGAGGAGGGATCTCTGAGGAGCTATGAGGGAGGGTGGAGGATGGATCTTTGAGGAGCTATGAGGGAGGATGGATTTCTGAGGAGCTATGAGTGAGGATGGAGGGATCTCTGAGGAGCTATGAGGGAGGATGGAGGAGGGATCTCTGAGGAGCTATGAGGGAGGATGGAGGAGTGATTTCTGAGGAGCTATGAGCGAGGATGGAGGAGGGATCTCTGAGGAGCTATGAGCGAGGATATGGGAGCAGCCTTTGCGGAAGCTGTGCAGCTGAAAGCCATTGCTAACTCCGCCCCAACAGCTGACAAATTCACGATTCATGATCTTTTCCAACCGCTGTGGCCTAACAACATCGTATCTGCGACTGACTCGAGATGATGAAAATCACCTTCATGTCTTACACAGTTCACCAGAATCTGATCATCTGCTCGCCCTGAACCTCCAGCCCCTGCTTTCACGCTCTGCTCCACCTTTCCGCGCCGTCTGGCTCACGAATTAAGACCGGCGGCCGGGTTGTTCTGAAATCACCCCGGCACAATAAGAGGGGAAATGAGATTCAGCCATGTGTTGCGCAGAGGGCCAGGAAGCTCCGCTAATCGATAGGCGGCGGGAAGAGATAACCAGCTCGGCATAACAAAACAAAAGGATTAGCGCTATGAGACGAGGCCTGATGGAACAGATCGCTGGCACGAGACAAAGCAGCGAGACGAGGGAATTCTCCGTTTCTTATTCACTCTGCGTCCTCCTCTGCTGTCTATCACACACATCATGTCTTCTCAGTACAGTACTTTCATGGGAGTGAGGATTCACGTGGCTGCCGTTGATCAATCAGAAGATAAAGCGCGACAGATTCCAACGATGTTGGAAAGTCCTGCTCCTCCACTTTGTTTGTGTTTCACCATCCAAAGTCCTCCATGTTATCTGACGTGTGATGGGGCTGAGGGTGTGAGGAGGCGTGTGGACTAGAGCGTCTGATGCAGGTGGGTTGGCTCATCAGATCAAACAGGACCTGCATATGTTTTCAGACGTGATCCATCAATCTGCATCATTTAGTGGACTGCTTCTTGGAGCTGGGGGGGGGTGTTACTCACTCACTCACTCACTCACTCACTCACTCACTCACTCACTCACTCACTCACTCACTCACTCACTCACTCACTCACCCTCTTACTCACTCACTCTCTTACTCACTCACACTCTCACTTACTCACTCACTCACTCACTCACCCTCTTACTCACTCACTCTCTTACTCACTCACACTCTCACTTACTCACTCACTCACTCACTCACCCTCTTACTCACTCACTCTCTTACTCACTCACACTCTCACTTACTCACTCACTCACTCACACACTCTCTACTCACTCACACTCACTCACTCACTCACTCACTCACTCACAGTCTCACTCACTCACACACACTCACTCACTCACTCACTCACTCACTAACTCACAGTCTCACTCACTCACACTCACTCACTCACTCACTCACAGTCTCACTCACTCACTCACTCACTCACACTCACTCACTCACTCACTCACACTTACTCACTCACTCACTAACTCACAGTCTCACTCACTCACTCACTCACTCCCACTCTCACTTACTCACTCACTCACTCACTCTCTCACTCACTCACTCACTCCCACTCTCACTCAC